>JBBPJW010000286.1:0-38259 GCA_038088935.1 Pulveroboletus aff. viridisquamosus
CTAGATCATAAGATCAGATGTCATCGGAAGATCTGGATCTCATCTGAGATCTGCCACATCATGTGACCAATACCTTTGTGCAAGGGAATACTCTGAATAAAGGACTTAGCCTTAGCCTAGGGTTTGCCTTATTAGGCAACTCATTCGCATGATCACGTGCAACTGATCACATGACCAGCGCATCACATGCTCTACAGTTCCCACAGTCACATGCAACCATCGTGTTAGGCTTGAGCCATAACATTCTCCATTGAGCTCCAGAAGGCTGTAGGAATTTTCTGAAAACAAGCCATATTAGTCACATTGTAGACTAGACCTATTGCTTCTGATTCTGTGGTGCACCACCTATTCTTGTCTGGAGATGAAAACTTGCCAAAGTGAATCAGCTGCACTTGTTATTACCTCTGTTGAGTCAGCTGCAGTAGCCTTTAAGGGAAGCAGAGGGATATCATAGTACATGCAGGATTATGGGGGGCCCTGCAGTCTCATGCCATATGGCTGGGTCTGCCACAATTAAAGCAGGTAAGTGGCAGTCTAACAGGCCTTGCTTCCTGATGATTGATCTCCATGGATATATTATGCCCAGATTGAGTACTAATAGCAGTGAATCTAGTGGGAGGGGAATGAGATGAATAAGGGTTTTGAGGGTAATAAGGGAGATAGAAGGGGCAAGAAGGGGATCCTTGTGACTGAAAATGTTATAATCATTTTTCACTTTTCTCATCACGTGACCGTGGGACAACTTTCACACTTTCACCTCTTCACCTTTTCACAATGTCACACCTTCACATTTCACACCTTCACACCTTCACACTTTCACATATCACAGCCTAGACCATGACTTCATTACCCTGGCAGCTTCCTCATGGAACTGCTAAGGTACTCACTCCTTTATTGCCATTGGTTGGCTGACTGTAGCATACTTAGGGCCGGAGCCATTTACATGGTCCGTGCACATATCTGTAGCATATATAAGAAGGCTGGCTCAAGCTGGGTTTTTCCCAGTCTTGTGCACTTGAGCTTTTGTTTTATACAAGTCCTTGATTCAAATCTACTCTTGCCTAGTTCTCTTGGGATCTAAGTTAAAATCCAAGCTTTGTTCTCAAGAAGTGATCACTAGTTCCAGTCACGAGGTTTTCAGCAACGGAGCAACATCCGTTTCAGAAAAGATGGTTGTTTAATAGTTATTTTCTCAAATGTTCAGCTGATTTGTCTGAAACAGGCAAACATGTTTAAGTACTGTCTGTTATTACCTTCCTGCAATGCCACCTGTGAATATATTCTATAATCCATAGCTTGTTTCAACAATTCAACAGTGTGGTTGTTATCAACTTCTGTCTTTTTGCATAGGATATCAAACTTATTTAGAAAGTTATTAATCTTCCTGTCTTGTTGCTTCAGAGCCTATAACTCTTTTAGGCTCTGATGTGTCAACTTCTCAATCCTAAAGTAACTCTTGATCTTGGTTTGGAGATCCAGCCAAGAAGGCCATGCCATGTTTCCCAATACCTGTTCCATGTCCTGCCTGTCCTGTGAAATACAATAATCTTCCATATCATTATACTTTATAAGCATCAAAGTGGCAAAATCATCAGCCATTCCTTTCATCCTTGATAGGACAGCTATTGCTTTAAGACAGTTATTTTTCCAATCTTTCTCCCTTACCCATACTTAGAGCAGGATTTACCATCTCTTTCACTTCTTTCTGTTATTATCTCAAATTTCTGGATTGGCAACCTTTCTAGTAATGTCATTTTGGAACTATAGTGACAATTCTGCCATCTGGTAAATCAGCAAGATTATATCTGCTTCCTCACCAGCCATAGCTTGATCTTGGGATAGGTTTCTTTAAAGTGGTGTGGAATTGAAGGATTCTTAACCTTTGAGATATAAACTTCTAAGTGTAAGCTACTTTCTTCTTTCAGTCCTCCTTGATAGTGACAATTCTGTTCTTTAATAGGTGAGCAACTAGAATGTTGCAATGCCTTGCAACCTTGAATTTCCTCTTTAACATCTTACACTTGATTTCAGTTTTCCAGTAGCATTTTTTCTTCCTAAATGTTTTCTTTACTAGATTTTCAATTTGTTTTTCTGCACACTTGTTGAGATAGATTTCTTTTGCAACTTGATCTGCTAGGTGAGCCCAATAATGGCTAAATTTTATCAACTCTTCTTACTTATTGCTGGGATGACTTCTTCTGTGAAAACAAATAAAGGAATAGCACTAGTAATGCAATAATTGAGGAAAAGGTATGTAATATAGCTTTGAGCAAGTGTTATGCACTGTAATGTCGCAGTGCCAAATGCTCAAGAAAAAAATAATGGATTTCAAGGATAGTGAAAAGTTAATGCCAGTATAATACAAGTGCTCAAAGCTAGGAAGCTGAAAGCCATCTATGCTACAGTTTATTTAGTACAGTATAGTGCACATGGACCAGGTCCCTGATGGAAGCTTTCCTATACATGCAGTATAGGGATCAAAAAGAAGAGAAGCTTGTATAAGAGTCATCAAGAGTCCAGCTTCTAGAATGGAAGAGAAGTGAACAAAAATAAAAAGAAGCACTTAGAGTTCTAGACATAAGGCTAACTCTTATACCCTGGGTCAGGTGACCCATCACATGCCCTGATAAGATAAAAGATTAGATAACCACATGGTAAAGATAAGATAAGGTCATATAATCAAGAAAAGAAAAAATGCATTATAACATATATCATTTTAAATAGAAAGTAGGGTATAGAGTAATAAGTAATATATGAGGCAATGACCTCACAGATCAGGTATGTAGAAGAGAAACCACACCATGAGAATGTGAGAGAATGGAAGGGAAGCTTAGAAAAAGTGGATATAATAAAGGCATGGCTATTATAAGGCTGAGGAGATCTATTTAGATCTCTGCCACAGATATAATTCTAATCTAGATCCATTAGATCAGATATTATTAATATCAATTTAAGATCTCATCTAAGATCCAGCCACAATCATGTGACTATTCCATGAGTAAGAAATACTCTAATATAATAAATCAAATCTAGCCTAGAATTTATCTTGTTTTGACAAGCAAGTTCCATGGTTATGAGAGGAAACTGTTAGTGTTTACTAAGTGCATAATAGCTATTATATCTCATTATACCAGATCTTTTACCTTATTCTCTGATCTCTTAGTACTATATTAGCTATCTTATGTAGTCCTCATTGCCTGGTCCATATACTCTAGTTAGTAATATATAAGGGCAAGTATTGAAACTACAGAATACTATAGGATACTTGTAGTCACTAAGTATTTTAGCAACCAGCTTATGTAAGCAGCAAAGCATAGATAGTCAACTAATTCCAATAGTAAGAGCATAGACTGAGTTTTTCCAGTCTAGAGCACCTGTTTTATAGTTGTCCTTCCTTCTTTATAAGTACTTTTCAAAGTTGCTTGATGCTTTTGGATTAAGTCCCTAACACAAGCCTTATTTTGAGTCAATTCTGTTATGTACAATGAGGTCAATGTGCCACTCAACTCACAAGAAAAGAAAAGGAAAGTAAGGGAAGCTTAGAGTTAACACCTATATAGTACAAGTGCTTAAAGCTGGGTCTTTGAGATGCTAGAGCTATAGTTTATATATGCTACAATACTGCACACAGACCAAGTCCATAATGGGAATATTTCCATATATATGGCATAGAGATCAGAAAGAAAAGATGCTTGCCTGGAAACCATTAAGGGTCTAGCTTCTGAAATGGAAAAGAAGTAAAGAAGAAATGGAAATGAAAAGAATTCTGCAGGGTTTGAAGGCATGAGACTAACCCTATACTCTGAGTCATGTGACTTGTTATGTGCTCTGATAAGATAAAAGATTAGATAACCATGTATAGAAGATAAAATAAGATCATGTGATTAGAAAATTAAAAAATACATCATAACACTACCCCCTTTTTAGCTCTCAGATTCCAGACAAGAGAACTACAGAGAAGTTTCCAAAGTGAATGTTTCATATGGGCAAAAAATTGGGTAAAATTGGAAGGATCTATGAAAAAAAGATGGCAAGAAGCAAAGAAATGGAGTTTGTGTTATTCAGCAACCAACTTTGGAGCATTAGCAACATTAGAGAGAGATTGCCAAGTATAATCCTTAAGGGAATAGCCCTTCCAGTGGACCAAATATTTGAGTTTTTCTCAATAAAGGAAAAAATTGACAATTATCTCTATTTTATATTCTGCATGTCCCTCCTTTGTAACAACCACTGAATCAGGAGTAATAACTTCTTGGCCCACAAGAGGTTCCAGAGATTTTTTAACTCTACTGATATTAATAACCAGGTGAAATTTTATGGTGCTGGAAAGATAAAGTTGAATGGCATTAGAAAGTACATTAACCATGCAGAAAGAACTAAGTCATTATTGAGTGAGCTTTTTAAAGGGAAATGAAAGGGATAAATTTTTTGTAGACAGCATGACAGTATTACCAGGGCAGAAAATAGCATAGAAAGATTTGATATTGTGCTTAAGCATAGAAGATCATGATTTTTCCAGTAATTCTTTAATGGTAGAGAATAATTTGTTGAGCTGACCTGCAAACACTAATAAAGGAGAAGGGCCTTTAAAACCTAAGCAAGGGGGAAAGCATTTTGTAATTACAAATGGGGAAGTTTTGGTAACTAAAGAGAAGAAATTATTGTGATGAAATTCAGCCAACTTTACCCATTTGATCCAGTCCTGCTGTTTTTTGACCACAAATGTTCACAAATATTTTTCCAACTCCTGGTTGATTTACTCTGTTTGACCATCTGTTTGTAGATAATATGCCATTGTTATAACTCTGAATTCCAGAGGCTAATTCTAGATAAAGAGTAAAAGAAGGAACACAAAGGAGAAAACTCAAAAGGAGGCTCTGGAGAGAAGCAACCAAGGAGGAAGTGATGAAGGAGGACTCAGAAGAGACTCATTCTTATGCAACTATGGATCTAATCTTGAAAGAGTAGGGATTCAAAAAAGTGCAAACTGCAAAGTATGAAGTAATCAAGTCTAAAGAGACTTGACTATTCATACCTGCTCCTTATATATGGCCCAGGGTGGTGCATAGACCATCTATAATAAGCCTACCCTAGACTACTACTATCTATGGACACCAATAGCAGTAAGGATATATTATTAAATAAGAGAGGGAAAGACATGGAGTGGATATGAAGGAATAAGACAGTGGCCTCATGGATTAAGGGATAGGAATGGAAAAGAAGAGAAGATTCATAATGAAAGATCAGGGTAGAATATGAGAATGGAGAGTTCTGCCACAAATACAATAGGATCATAGATATAGATTCAAGATCTATTAGATTCATGGAGATACATCAAGATCTTGACAAGAAAGATCTGGGGCAGATCCTGGGAAGATCCCAAATCCCATATTACATGACCACTGACCATAAAGGTACTTGTAAATAGTCAGACTCCAAGCTAGGGTTTCCTGAAAAGGAGTGTATCTTTTATAATTATGTGATATAAAAGTGGTGGTTGCACAAGTTACATAATAGCCATGAAAATTTTAGAAAAGATCTTCAATGTCTGATTGAGCTCTGTTGAGAATTTGAAAACAAATTGGAGTTTTCTATCTAAAATAATAGTGTGGAGAACATTATAATGTGATTACATGTAGTCTTGAAAAATTAAATTTTTGCTAAAGAAAGAAAAGAAAGAGCTGAAAAACAAGGAATAACAACAACTTCTTTTGAAAATTGATCCATAACCACTAAAATCACATTTTTTTCTTCCACCAATAATAAACTAGTGACCAAATTGACAGAGATATTTTTCTATGTTGAGAAAGCTGCAGGAAAACAAAAGATAGGAGTAGGTTATTCTTGCCCTAAAGATATTGCATAGATGGAGCAGTGGTAAATAAAAGCAGTAATGTCATCTTTTAATAAGGGCCAATAATAATAACAAGTTAAAAGTTGAAAGATATATAACTGGCCAGAATGGCCATCCAAAGGTGAAAAATAAGTTAAATATAATAATTTAGAATGCAAAGAAGAGAAACAAATGTTTGATTGTTTTTATTTTTGAAAACTTTGTGATTCTCATTATGACACCAGAAAAGCAGAAGAGAAAGACCATTAGAAGCAAGAATAATATCATGAAAAAAGAAGGAAGAAGTATTTACAATGTGAAGAAAAACAAAGGAAGGGAGAAGTATAATACCTTTATTGAGGTCTGAGAAAGAATCAAAATTCAAATGAAATAGTGCATTAGTATAACCATTGGAGCTTTCTGGTTTGTAGACAAAAACATAATTAAACTTGGTAAAAAGAGCCTGCCAATAAGCTTAATGTGATAAAAGGCCCTAAGATTTCCTCCAATACTCCAAATTCTTATGATCTGTCCAAATTTCAAATATAAAATGATTAGTGGAATAATATTGCCAATTCTTAAGGGCATGAATAACTGCCAGGAGTTCCTTGTTATAAATAGGGCAATTGAGTTTAGTAGAGATAAAAGTGTTATATACTGGCACTACTTAGATAGGGGCTATTTTTATTTGTATCCTAAGCTAAGTTCTCCTTACTATTTACTATCTTTGATCATTTTTTTAATCTTATATTATATCTTATCATGCCATGAGGTTGAATCTAGCCTGATCTAGCCTTTGTACCTCATATAGCATAGCCTTTTATCTCATTATAGCCTAGACTTTCTCTAATATTATGGCCTAGCTCTTTAATATTATACCTTACCTTTGCCTTGCTTTTTTTTACTAATTACTCCCTATTTTCCATTGGTTTCTATTTAGTTTCCCTGTGCCCTATTTTCTTATTTAGCATTGTTCTCTGTATACCAGCTACCTTATGTACTCCTCATGGCCTGATCCATGCATACTTTGTAGCAATATATAAAGGAGCAAGGGCATAGACTGGTTTCCCAGTCTAGAGCACTTGTTTACTTGTTTATCTTGTTTTCTAGTACCTTCTCTAGGCTGCCATTCTTTTGTTCCTCCAGTTTTGAGTACCCTCCAAGGTGATTTCCTCTTGCTGTTGATCTAGATCCATAACAGAAAGCATGCAACAGATAAGCAGCAGAATTTCAAGATCCATCCACTGATTAAAAAAAGAGATTGGCCCTTATAATAATATTAAAGGCATCAGTTTTCAAACAGATTGGGCAAGAGGAATCAGGAAAAATAAGTAGGAGATCAGAGAAAAGAAGGGATTTGAGTTATTGGAAGGCTTGCTGACATTCTTTTGTTCATGAAAAAAAAGTGTTCTTTTATATCAGATAATGCAGAGGACAAGCAATCTCTGCAAAACTGAGTACAAAATGCCTATAATAATTAGTTAAATTCAGAAATAATTAAACCTGTTTAATCATAGAAGATCTTAGCCAGTCTATAATGTCTTTAGTTTTATTTAACTTCATTTGTACCCCCTTTTTAGATATAACCATGTCAAGATAATCAACTTGCTGTTGAGCAAAATGGTACTTTGAAGACTTGAGAAACAAGTTATGGGATTAGAGCCTTTGTAAAACTTCTTGAATAACCTGAAAGTATTTAGCTACAGACTTTTCTTTGGTGAAAATGATGATATTGTCAATATATATTAGTACTTCTGCCCATAAATCATAAAAGATATCATTTACCACTGCCTGGAAAGTATCTGGTGGTTGCATATGCCAAAGTACATTACCAGAGGTTCATATGCATCTAAAGAAGTGATAAAGGCACCCTTTTACTTGTTATTTTCCTTAATTCAGATGTTATATTCTCTTCAAAGATCTAAGATTGTAAAGAGATTAGGTTTCTTAAGATAATCAATAAGAGTTAAAATGAGAGAAATTGAGAAATTGTTTTTTACTGTAGTGTCATTGAGGTATTGATAATCAATAACTATCCACTTTCCACCATCTTTCTTACTAATAAAGAATATAGGGAATGTTTGAGGGGATTTTAAAGGTCTGATATATCCCTTTATCATTTTTTGTCAATAAACTTATGCACTTCCTTTAATTTTGTGTTAGCAAGGGAAATTATATAACCTTTCTTTGAGACAAAGTCAGCTTTTAGATCAACTGCATGGCTCCATGGTTTTTACACTGGCATACACTTTGATTATTTCTATAAAAATATGGATAAAAAGAGCCAGACTTCTTTGAGAAGTTCCTTTTTCAACTCTTTATCTTCAGCCATATTCATGTTGACTTGACAACACTTTGTATGACAGTCTGGAAAAGAAGTGGTTTCTATATCCAGTTAATATTAGGGTTATGTCACTTGAATCAATTATATTCTATTAAGAGATTAATTGATCCAAGATTTGATATCATGACAATGGTCTTTTCTTGATGTCAATTGTCATCCTTGTTCTTGATTGAAAGATAGATGACAACATATGTTATGGTTTGTTCTATGGTATCTTATATTCCATCAGCATTGAATATTGTAAGGGGTTTTCCTGTTGGCTTTTTATATAAGCCATGCTTCTAATTATATTTTTGATCTATAAATATTAGGGAAGCCCCTGAGTCTATTATTGCATCAGTGAAGCTGCAATTGATAATTCTTAATTCTTCTTTGCCATAAGTCTCTTCAAGTAATTTTGTTTTTATCTTGAGTTTATCTCTTTCTATTCAATTAAATATTTGGTCTAGGCTTTTTGTTACATGACTAGCAAACACAACAGTTCACAGCATGTGACTGTGGAAACTGTTGAGCATGTGATGTGAATGGTTGCATAGTCATGTGACCAGGAGCACATGATCATGCAAACAAGTTGCTTTATAAGAATAACTCTAGGCTAAGGCTAAGTCCATATATCAGAGTATTTCCCTTGCACAAGGTATCAGTCACATGATGTGGCAGATCTCAGATAAGATCTAGATCCAGTATCCAATGATATCTAATCTTATGATCTAGATTAGGATCTAATCTGTGGCAGAGATTTAAATAAGATCTCCTTGACCTTATGATGACCATGCTGCATTCATATCTGAGAACCTGTGTGCTTCCATTCTCCCACATTCTCATGGTGTGGCTTCTCTTCCATACTTATCTCTTGATTCATAAGGCCACTGCCTCACTCCTTATATCTGCTCCATGCATTCTCCTCATTTCACTGAAGAGCCAGTTACACTATTGGTGTCCATAGATAGTGTAGGTTTAGGGTAGGCCTCCTGTACTTGGTTTGTGCACAAGCACTGGCAATATATAAGGCAAAGAGTGCAAGCTGGGAAAACCCAGTCTTGCTTTCTTGACCTATAGGCTGGTTATAAAGGCTAGTTTGCTAGTGCTGCTGGCTAGGGTTTATACAAGGGCCCAGGATCTCATTCACATTCTCTTCATCACCTAGTTAGGGGCCACTAGCATAAAAGCCCTATCAGCATTCAGGATAGACTTAAGAGTATTCACCAAGGTATATCTTGAGTTACAAGGCTAGAATGGTAGCTTGCCATAACACTTTTTGTTTCAAATTTAAAGTCTGAATGCAAATGATCATTAGTATTTTTTGAAGAAGGAATCAAGCACCCTTCAGCCAGGGCCATGCTTGTTTAAGATACCTTTCCAGCATAAAAACAATTAATTAAAGCCCAAAGGCAAGATGATATATATTTTGAAAATGATAAAACTTTAGAAATTATGATATCTAGTTCCCCACATCTTCCTTGCCTTTTCCCACCTGATAACAGGCTTCTATTTTGAATATATCCTTGAAATAGGCTCTGGCTTCCTCCATAGAGCCCCATAATGCCACTGAAATCTCCTGAAATTAAGCCATATCTGCCATATTGTAGACTGGTCCTATTGCTTCAGACTCAGCCATGTACCACCTGTTTTTATCTAAGAGTGAGAATTCTTTAAACTAAATCAGCTGAACTTGTTGCTGCCTCTATTGTAATAGCTGAGGTAGCCACTAAGGGAATCTGAGAGGGATTATAGTTTACATAGGGTTTCAGAGGACCCGGCACTCCCTTAATATGTGATCTACCTTGTCACAATTATAGCATATGATGAAAGGTCAGATTAGCATAGTGTCTTACTGATTGATCTTCATTGGGACACCATAACCAGATTAGATGCCAACTATGGTGAAATGAGGGGGAAAAGAATGATTTTGATTTTGATAAGAGAAGGGTTGAGGTAAAAATAAGGCAGGACCTCAGAAGAATAAATTGTGGGTCTTTCTACCATTATCTTTTTGAATATTCACCCTACTTGCCTAAAACAAGTGAATATGTTCAGGTATTGCCTATTATCTTTACTCTAGAGGGCTACCTGCAAATAAACCCTGTAGTCTACTGCCTGGTTTAGCAGTTTAACCACATAATTGTTATCTATTTCTGCTTTTTTCCTTAACAAGTTGAACCTGTTGAGAAACTCATCTATTTTCTTATCCTGTTGGTGCAGGGCTTGAAGTTTCTTGAGGCATTGATGAGCCAACTCTTTAATTCAGAAATGTCCCTTAATTTTGGCTTGTAAATCCAGCCAGGAGGGTCAGGCCATTTTTCTGTAAGTCTGTCCAATATTGTGCCCATCCTGTCAAATATAATTATCCTTATAATTATTATATTCCATTAATGTAAGAGTGGTAAAGTCATTAGTCGAATCCTTTATTCTTGAAAGGACCATAATCATTCTAAGATGATTGTTTTTCCATTTCTGTTCTCTTACCTATACTCAAAGTAAGATCCACCAGCATTTTTATTTCTTTCTATTGCCATTTCAAGCTCCTGGATTTATGACTTTCCTTGTTATATTGTTTTTAAAGCATAGCAATAGCTCTAATATTTGATCTATAAGGAAAATAATGTCTGCTTCTTTACCAGCCATAGCTTGAGTAAGGGATGGATTTCTTTAGCATTTGAAAGGGATGTGTTATGATGTCTTTTTTCTTTTTTGATTATATGACTTTATCTTATCTTCTTTATGTGATTATCTAATCTTTTATCTTATTAGGGCATGTGATAAGTCACCTGACTCAGAGCATAGGGTTAGCCTTATGTCTTTAGATCCTACAGGGTTTACTTTCATTTCTGTTGCTTTTTGACTTTTTTTTTATTCTTAAAAGCTAGATCCTTGATAATTCCCAGGAAAGCTTCTTTTTTTTTTGATCCCTGTGTTACATGTATGGGAAGATTTCCATTATGGACTTGGTTCATGCACACAACTATAGTATATATAAACTGTAACTTTACCATCTCATAGCCCCAGCTTTGAGCACTTGTATTATACTTATGTTAACTTATAGCTTCTCTTATTTTAATTTTTTTTATTTCTTGCAAGTTTGTGGCACATTAATCTTGGTGTATATAACACTTGCTCAAAGCTTTCCTTATATTCCCTTTTAACCATCTACTAAAGCTCAGGACTGAGCATGTTATCTTGAGAATTTTTGTTTATAGAAGAAGTTAACTATATATTAAGTAAAGAAAGAGTTGTTGATGAAATATGGCCACTTCAAGGCAAGACTAGTGGACCAATGAGCAAAGGAGTTATATTTGAAGAAAATCACTAATAAGAAGATAGCAGCAGTTATCAAGAAAACAATTTATTGCTAACATTATTACTGGGAAAATAAAGCTGAGAGAAAAATTTTGAGAAGGAAGTTTAAAGTAGCAAGATACTGCAATGTACTAATCACACATTTGTTAAAAAAGATATTATAACAGGGTAAAGAGATCTAAGATGAACTAATGAAAACTTTCTGTTTCTTCCCAATTTCTTTTCTCTATTCTTTTTAATAATGTTGATTCTTTTCTTTAGTAAATGGGCTATAAGCATATTGCAGTGCCTAGTAACCTTGAATTTTCTCCTTAAATTTTTTCTTTTTATCTTATTTTGTTATACATCTTGCAAACCACCACTTTTATATCATGTGATTATAGGAGACATACTCCTTTTCAAGTAACCCTAACTTGGGATCTAACTTATTTATAAGTACATTCATGATCAGTGGTTATATAATACAGGATCTGGGAATTTCCCAGGATCTGCCCATGGATTTTCCCTATCTAGATCTTGATGCTATTTCCATGAATCTAATGGATTTCAGATCTATATTTATAATCTTAGCACATCTATGGCAGAGATCCCCATTCTTGTATTTTATCCTTTTCTTCTCTTCCATTCTATCCCTTAATATACAAGGCCACTGCCTCATTCCTTTATATCTGATCCATGCCTTCTTTTCTTTTATTTAATAGTGCACTTTTATTACTAGTGGTATCCATAGTTAGTAGTAGTTTAGGGTAGGCTTAGTGTAGTTGGTCCATATGCCACCCTGGGCCATATATAAGAGACAGGTATGGATGGTCAAGTCTCTTCAGACTTAATTACTTTGTACTTTGCAGTTTGCACTTCTTTGGATTTCTACTTTTTCAGGACAGGTCCTCAGTTGCATGGGCATGAGTCTCTTCCAAGTTCTTCTTTATTAATCTCTCCTTGGTTTCTCCTCTTCAAAGCCTTCTCTTGAGTTTTCCTTTTCATGTTCCTTCTCTTGCTCTTTGTCTAGATTTAGCCTTTGAAATCCAGAGCTGTAACATATTTTTTCAATAGTAATAACAATGACAATGGCAGGTAGTATAAATGTGGAAAAGGAATATAATAGTAGCTTTGAGCAAGTATTATACACAACAAGTTGATGTGCCACTTAACTCACAAAAAAAGAAAAGAAAAGTAAGGGGAATCTAGAGTTAACATTTATTTAGTACAAGTGCCTAAAGCTAGAGCTTTGAGATGCTAGAGCTACAGTTTATATATGCTACAATACTACATATAGATTTAAGTCCCTAATGGGAATATTCTCATATATGTAGCATGGGGATCAGAAAGAAGAGAAGCTTGCCTGGGAACCATTAAGAGTCTAGCTTCTGAAATAGAAGAGAAGTAAAGAAGAAATGAAAATAAAAAGAATTCTATAGGGTTTAAAGATATAAGGCTAATTCTATGCTCTGAGTCATGTAACTTGTCATGTGCCCTGATAAGATAAAAGATTAGATAACTATGTGTAGAAGATAAGATAAGGTCATGTGATTAGAAAATGAAAAAATACATCATAACAAATTTCAGAAATGTTAAATAGAGTTTAAATTAGAAAACTATGCAGGTTAAATTATAGTCCAGAATTCTTGTTTTTTTAGCTAGTTTTTGATCTTTTTGCAAGTATGCTTGAAATTATTGTTTTGCTAAAAAATAATGTTAGGAGAATTAAGACCATAATACTTTAGAGTTTGCTAATGTTTATTTTTCAAAATCTAAAAGTAAAGATTCCCATCTATTCTACCATTAATTTTAATAGCAAAACCAACTTTCTTTCAAGTTATATGTTATGATAGGCCCAGGTAGGAACTAGTGTAGAGTTTGAAGAAAAAGGTCCTGGGTTAAGAGTAAGGCTCAATAAAGTATTAATTTAAGAACTAAGATATAATATAAATATAGAATGGTATTATAAGCCTCTTAGTTGAATAATAAAGGTAAAGCAAGAATACTAGGTTCACTAAAACAAAGGTTCAAGGTTGCCTGTCAATAAAAAGTTGCAAACAAAAATGAAATTCATTAGAACATATGGTACAAGATAAATAGTGAGGTAAAAAGTAGTACAAGAAGATAAAAGAGAAAGTATGCTACTTTATAGTATAGAAAATAAGGTTAAGACTTAGTTAAATATGAAGTGGAAACTTCCCACTACTCCTTGATACTCAAGTCTACCTTGGTGGATGCTTCTGATCTTGTCCTTGTTAACTGCTAGGGCTTTTGTACTAGTGGCCCCTAACTAGGTGAATAGAGAAAGGATGAGTGATGGGCCCTTGTATAAACTCTTAGCCAGTAGTACTGAATGATCAGACTGTATAACCAGCCTAGAGGTCAAGAGAGCAAGACTGGGGAATACCCAGCTTGTACCTCCTGCCTTATATATTGTCAAGGTCTGCGCACAGACCATGTACAGAAGGTCTACCCTAAAGAGTGCTATCTGTGGACACCAATAGCTAAAGTAGCTCTGACCTCTAAATAGATAGATGACTGAGAACATGGGGCGACAGTGAGGAGTGAGGCAGTGGCCTTATGGATCAAGGGATAGGAATGGAAGAGAAACCACACCATGAGGATGTGGGAAAATGAAAGCACACAGGAATAGATCAATGATTGCAGCATGGCTGCCTAAAGGCCAAGGAGATCCAATCTGGATCACTGTCACAGATCAGATCCTAATCTAGATCATGAGATCAGATATCATCAGAAGGATCTGAATCTCATCTGAGATCTGCCACATCATGTGACCAATACCTTATGCAAGGGAATACTCTGAATATAGGACTTAGCCTTAGCCTAGGGTTTGCCTTTATTAGGCAACTCATTCGCACAGTCATATGCAACTGATCACATGACCAGCGCATCTCATGCTCTACAGTTCCCATGGTCACATGAGACCGTCATGTTAGGCTTGAGCCATAACAAAATAAGTCAGCAAGAATAACTAAGTAATTCATATGGAAACAGATAGAATGTAAAGAAAGTGGACTATAAATAATAGCCATTAAGTTAGGAAATGTTTTGAAACAAAAAAGTCTAAAGATTCCAGAATGCAACAAGAAAGTTCAAGGAGTATGAGATCTAAAGCTGGAACTGTTATAATCATTTTTCACTTTTCATATCACATGACTGAAATGGGATCTTCCCGTTACTTGCTAATACTCCTGATCCTTGGTGAATGCTCCTGATCTCGTCCTGATAACTGCTAGGGCTTTTATGCTAGTGGCCCCGAACTAGGCTGAGGGAAGGGATGAAACCACTACTCTTGTATAAACCAGAAGCCAGCAGTACTGAAGGGTTCAGACTGTATAACCGGCTAAGAGGTCAAGAGAGCAAGACTGAGGAAACCTCAGCTTGCACCCCCTGCCTTATATATTAGCAGGATCCGCGCACGGACCATGTACAGGGAGTCTACCCTAAAGTATGCTATCTATGGTCATCAATAGCACAAGTAGCTCCTACCTCTAAAATAGATATATGGGAATGCATAGAGCGGGAATAAGGAGTGAGGCAATGGCCTCATGGATCAAGAATGGAAAAGAAGAGGAATCACATCATGAGGATGTGGGAGAATGGAAAGGAAGGCACAGATAGAGATCTATGAATGAAACATGGCTGCCTGAAGGCCGAGGAGATCCAATCTGGATCTCTGCCACAGATACGATTCTAATCTAGATCATAGATCAGATGTCATCAGGTACGATCTGGATCTCATCTGAGATCTGCCACATCATGTGACCAATACCTTTGTACCGGGGAATACTCTGATATAAGGACTAGCCTTAGCCTAGGGTTAGCCTTTTATGGCAACTCGTTTGCACGATCACGTGCAACTGATCACATGACCAGTGCATCTCGTGCTCAACAGTTCTCACGGTCACGTGCGACCGTCATGTTAGGCTGAAGCTGTAACAATGACCATGGAACACTTTTACTTTTCACCTTTTCACCTCTTCATCTTTTTACTACTTCACACCTTCATGATAATCATGTTCTAGATCACTCCAGACCATGATATCATTACCTGGCAGTTATTATGAGGAACTACTAAGGTACTTGCTCCTTTACTGCCATTGGTCTGCTTACTGTAGCAGTAGTTTAGGGCCAACCTGGTTACATGGTCCATGCCCATTCATGTAGCATATATAAAGGGCTGGCACAAGCTGGAAATCCCCAGTCTTGCACACTTGAGCTCTAGGGCTTTATACAAGGCCTTGACTCTTCTTTCTTTACTTTTGCCTAGCTTACTGTGGTCTAGCACAAAACTGCAGCTTTAGGAAACAGTGTCCACTGGGACAGCACCAAGACACGAGACACGAGGCTAGGACAGCAGCAGCCATTTCAAGAACAAGTAAAAGAAAAAAAAAAAAGAATACATAACATTGCTTTTTTAATATGTTTAATAACCCAGTTAAATCATAAATATAGTGACTTGCAAAATTGAGTAAATATTTGGTTATTTTAAAATGTTTGTTGAATAACTTTAGAGTGACAACAAATAAGGCAAAAATCTTAGTATATAAAAAAAGAATTTGATTAGGGCTATCTAGTTTAAAAGGAATTATATAATTTAAAAAAGAAACTATTATGGGCAACTACTCATTCTACCCTTGATACTTGAACTTCCTTGATAGATGCTCCTATCCTATCCTGGGAAACTGATGAGGCTTTTAGCTAGTGGCTCCAAACTAGACAAAGAAAAAGGCTAAGATCACTACTCTTGTATAAACCAGCAGCTAGCAGAAAGTAACTTATTCTATATAACCAGCTAAAAGATCAAGAGAGTAAGACTGGAGAAATCCCAGCTTGTACCCCCTGCCTTATATATTGCTCAGGTCTGCACACAGACCAAGTACAGAAGTGTTGCAAACCCATGCAATGACCACTTTCACTCTCACGTGATCGTGGGAATCCCAACCCTTATCAGGCTAAACCCTAGCTTAGGACTAAGCATATCTTATATGAGTACTCATAAGGTTAGTGACCACAAGGCACATCTAGGGATCTTCCCTGGATCTCCCCTGGATCTTCCCCAATCCCGATCTGATCTCATCTGTCGGATCTGACGAATCTGCCAATGGATCTCATCTGTGGCTAGAGATCCCCATCCTCGCTGTGTCCTGACCCCTTACCTTCCATTCCTCCACATCATTTATTACTGATACATGCATTCTCTTCACGGCCTACACGAGTAGCTGCACTTACGCCATTGGTTGGCTTACTGTACTACTTTAGGGTAGACACGGATGTACATGGTCTGTGCACCATCTAGTGTAGTATATAAAGGCCGGCTCAGAGTAGTCAAGTCCTCCAGACTTGATCACTTTGTAGCTATAGGCATTTGGCTTCAGGAAAGCTCTTTTCAGAAGATCAGACCCTTCAAGATAGAAGGCAGAGATTCAGGAAGTCCCGAGCAAGAGTCTCTTATGTGTTCTCCTCATCGTCATCACCAATAACTCCTTGGTTGCTCCACTTCAGAGCCTCCCATTAGAAGTTCCCTCCATACAGTGTTCCTCCTCCTCAGTTCATAGTCTAGGTGTAGTCTCTGATCTTCAGAGTCATAACAAGAAGGCCTACCTTAAGGTCTACTATCTATGGATGTTAATAGCAGTAATATCTTAACTAATAGATAGGGGCTGGAGAATGTATAGAGCGGATATGAGGAGTAAGGCAATAACCTCATGGATCAAGGAATAGTAAGGGAAGAGAAGCCATACTATAAGAATGTAAAAGAATGGAAAGAAAATGCACTGGTTCTTAGATATAAAAGAGACATGACAATAGCAAGGCCAAGGAGATCTAATCTGAATTTCTGCCACAGATGCAGATTCTAATCTAGATTCTGAGATCAGATATTATCAGAGACTGTACCTGGATCTCATATCATGTGACTGATATCTGTTGCAGGGAATTACTCTAATATATAGGACTTAGCCTTAGTCTAGGGTTATCCTTATAAGGTTACTTATTTACATGATCATGTGCTCCTAATCATATAACTATGCAACCATTTACATTACATGCTTAACAGTTCCCATAGTCATGTGCTTGAGACTGCTGTGTTTGCTAGTTATATAATAGAAACTATAAAAATATAATTAATTCAAATCAAATATATATCAACTCAATTTTTCAAGTGAATATTAAAAAGATCAGAAAATAATATTTTAATACTTGATATGGCCTCTTTTGGCCTTAATAACTGCTTGAATCCTTCTAAGCATACTTTTAATTAAATTCTAATACATTTCTGGTGATATATTTCTCCATATTTTTACTACTCTCTTTCATAACTCTTATAACTTCCAAACTTTTTTTATATATTCCCATATTGTAAGATTTTCTCCACCATGCTTGACTATTCCTTGTACCTTTCTCTTAATTAACCTCTGCTCTATCTTTTTCTGCATCCATTGACTTCTATCTGATTTGATTCTATTGATTTTGGTCTTATCTGATCAGATTATCCTCTTCTAACTCTCTATAGTCTACTTCTTATAATTTAAAGCAAAAACCAACCACTTCTTTCTATGTATTGCATTAAACAATGGCTTTTTCTTTTTTACCATAGCCTTGAATAAGTTTTTCTTGGAAATACTTTAAATAGTATTTGAAAAGACTGGATAAAAAATAATGGCACTGGCAGCCTTGCCAGTTCTGATTTGTATAATAATAGAGCAAGTAGAAATAGCAGAAAGCTTTGAGAAATAACCAGCAGTTGGAATATTTTAATTTAAAAGGAGTTTTTAAAGCACTTTGAATATAGTAAACTAACTAAAACCAAGTTTGTGTTATAGTTTTCACAAATTTTAGCCTATTTTCTTCTATTTTTGTCATTTATATTATTATTGTCTACCTTACTATAGTTGTTGTGATTTGTATATCATAGATATAATAGTATTTCTGAATGTCTCAAGTCTTTAGACTTGAGCACCTATAATATTCATCTTTCTTGATATAGTGTTCCTCTATTAAATATAAGATATACTTAGATTTACTCTGAAGAAATAATTAAATAGAGCTTGGCTTTATCTTATGTGGTGCATTTTTGCACTAGTTCTAGTGCTTTGAATTTTAAAGGGGTCAGAAAGTATTATGCACTTAGCAAATACTAATAGTCTTGTTATGTGATTATAAGACATACTTGTCAAAATAAAATTAATTCTAGGCTATGATTGAGTTCTTTATTAGAGTATTTCTTTAAGCATGGTAATAGTCATGTGATATGGCAGATCTCAAGATAAGATCTAGATTTTTACCTGATAATATCTAATCTATTGATTTAAATTTGAATCTAATCTGTGGCAGAGATCAAGATGGAATCTTTATAATCTTATGGCTGCCTTGCCATATTTATATCTGCTATTCCTGCACTTTTCTTCCATTCTTCCACATTCTTATGGTATGGCTTCTCTTTTCTTTCCCTTGATTTATAAAGCCACTCTTTTACTTCTATTCTCTGCTCTATGCTTCTTTATTTATCAGCATTATGTATTTATTACTATTGGTGCTCATAAATAGTAGTGTACAACCTGTACTTGGTCTATGTGCATTGTCTGCTAATATATAAAAGATAGAAAGAGACTTGGGGAAATCCAGTCTTAATCATCTTCATTATTAAAATATACTAGCCTAGTGCTAAGTTTTCTTGCTCTCTAACCTGGTGTTTTTGGCTTCTCTTACTTTTTTTTATCTTGCCTAGTTTGGGGCCACTAGTTTTAAAAGCCCTTTTGTTATTATTGTCATATATAGATCATATATCAAACATTTGATTTAGATACATAGAAAGGCTAGTGCATAACACTTGGTCAAGAATACTTTTATGATTTGTGACCAGAAGTAAATTATGAAAAAAAGCATTACCATTCAGAACAGGCATAACTCTGTTGTCATTTATGATTAGAGATTGCAGATATTTTACAGTTGTTAAAGAATATTAAAGATCAAGTTATATAAGAAAGACCAACTAGTAGATTGTCAAAGAAGATAACAATAAGAATATTCATTTAGCCTTATTAGAGATTAGAGTTTTTATTTCCACCTTATCAGAGATGCAGATCTCTTCTTTCTTAGAAATGGTTTTTCTCTCTGTGTTTAAAGGCAGAAAAGATATTAGAGTTTACTTTGGAAGAAACTTTTCTATTGGAGATAGATATTTAGAGAAAGAATCAATACTACTTTTCCTTCCTTTTAGTTTTACCTCTGTGGTTAGACCAGCCATGTTAGCAAAGGTCACAAGAAAAATCAGATAAAGATAGCAGGTTTCTCTTCAGAAATTCAGAGCCACATTTCCCCTTGAGTTTTATTGCCAAAGTTAATTCAGGCAGTTAACACTCCTGCAGTATCAAAAGCTGAAACTGCAGTAGTTCCTCCTACATCATTAAAAGGTCAAATTGGAGTTGCAGTTTATAGAATTTATAAATAAAAAGGGCATTTTCTAGTATAGTGCCTTAGTTGTTTTAATTATAATGTTAATAGACATTTTACCAAGGATTGTTTAAAGAAAGTTTGCTATTATGCATGCAGATAAAAAGATCATGAGAAAGATAGTTGTTAACAGACATCTATAAACTTTTTCAGATAATATTATTATAATATATTTTTTATTTTTTATTTTTTTATTTTCTCAATTATCTTATCTTATCTTATTCTTGCAACAAGATTATCTAATCTTTTATCTTATCAGGGCACATGACAAGTCACATGACTTAGAGCATAGGATTAGCCTCATGTTTTTGAACTTGATGAGATTTATTTTATTTCTGTTTTTTATTTCTGTTTTTTTTTTTATTTCAGAAAAGCATGACCCTTGATATTCCCATAATGGCTTCTCTTCCTTTTGATGCCTGTGCCTTATGGATGGAAAGTTTCCTATCAGATTCCTGGTCTGTGCACATATCTATAGCATATAAATACTATAGCTATAGTATCTTAAAGCCATTAACTTTGAGCACTTGTACTATTACTTGTATTAACTCTAGGCTTCTCTTAATTATTTTCCTTTATTTCTGTTGAGTTTGTGGCATGTCAATCTCATTGTGCATAACACTTGCTCAAAGCTGCTCTTACTATTTTGTTATAACTCTGGATTCCAGAGGCTAAATCTAGATAAAAAATGAAAGAAGGAATATAAAAGGAAAACCTAGTGTTATATACTGGCACTACTTAGCTAGGGGCTATTTTTCATTCTTACCCTAAGCTGAGTTCTCTTTACTATTTACTATCTTTGACTGCTTTCTTTGATCTTATTTTATTTTATCTTATCTTATATCTTATCATGCCATAAGGTTGAATCTAGCCTGATCTAGCCTTTATACCTCATGTAGCATAGCCTTTTACCTCATTGTAGCCTAGACTTTTTCTGATGTCATGGCCTAGCCCTCTGATGTCATATCTTACCTTTGCCTTGCTTTTTTTTACTAATTACTCCCTATTTGCCATTGGTTCCTATTTAGTTTCTCTTTGCCCTATTTCCTTATTTAGCATTGTTCTCTGTACACCAGCTACCTCATGTACTTCTCATGGCCTGGTCCATGCACACTTTGTAGCAATATATAAAGGAGCAAGGGCATAGACTGATTTTTTAGTCTAGAGCACTTGTTTACCTTGTTTCCTAGTGCCTCCTCTAGGCTGCCATTTTTTTGTCTCCCTAGTATTGGGCACCCTCCAAGGTGGTTTCCTCTTGCTGTTGGTCTAGATCCATAATACCTAGAGGAGGCTCTGAAGAGAAGCAACTAAGGAGAGATCAACAAAGGAGGATTTAGAAGAAACTCATGCTCCTGCAACTAGGGGCCTTATTCTGAAAGGATAGGGATCCAAAGAAGTGCAAACTGCAAAGTACAAAGTAATCAAGTCTGAAGAAACTTGACTACCCATACCTGCCTCTTATATATGGCCCAGGGTGGTATATGGACCAAGTACACTAAGCCTATTCTAGACTACTGCTAACTATGGACATTACTAGCAGTAAGAGTGCACTATTAAATAGAAGAGGAGAGTATATGGAGCAGATATGAAGAGTAAGGCAGTGGCCTCATGGATTAAGAGAAAAAAATGAAAGAGAAGGAAGGATTCATAATGGAAGATTAGAGTAAATGTTATGATACATTTTTTTATTTTCTTAATCATGTGATCTTATCTTATTTTCTTCATGTGGTTATCTAATCTTTTATCTTATCAGGGGCAAGTGATGGATTATGAGACCTAGGGCATAGGGTTAGCCTTATGTCTAAAACCCTATATGCTTCTTTTCATTTCTATTGCTTTACTTCCATTTGAGAAGCTGAATCCTTGATGGTTCTCAGAATAGCTTTCCTTTCTTTTGATCCCTGTGCCATATATATGGGAATATTCCCATCAGGGTCTTGGTCTGTGCACACTTACTATAGTTATATAAACTATAGCCTTAGCAACTCAGAGCTCTTAGCTTTGAGCACTTGTATATTACTTGTGTTAACTTGGAGCAACTCCTTATCTCTTCTTTCTTGAGTCTGTGGTACTGCAATCTTGCAGTATATAATACTTGCTCAAAGCTTCTTACATCCTTTTTCTGCATTTTAAATTCCTTTTTTTTTTGTTTACAGAAGAAGTTATCCTAGCAGCAAGTAGAAAGAGAAATAATTGATGAAATTTAGTCACTTCAAAGCACAGCTTGAAAACCAGATTGCTAAGGAGACATATTTGAATATCTGCATTGAAAAGAAAGTAGCAAGGCTGGTAAAGAGTACTAACAAAAAGAGATGCTATTATTGAAATAATAAGATTGAAAGGAAAGCCCTCAAAAGAAGATTCAAAGTAGCTTGTCACTGTGATGTATTGGTGGCTTACTTGTTAAAAAAGAGGATTACCACAATTGAAGAAGACAAAAAAGAAAAGTTGGGAAGAAATCAGAAGTTCATATCTATTTACCTTCAAATCCTTTGATTAGCAAACAAGTTAAAGAAGGCCACATCTAGGGAAAGCTATGGCTGGTGAAGGCATTAACATGAATTCTTTGATAGATTAGATGGCAGAGTTGTCACTTTGGTCCAAAAATAACATTACAGGAAAGGTGGCAGATCTGGAAGTCTGGGATAGAGACAGACAGAAGTAAAAGAGATGGTGAATCTCACTTAGGGTATGGGTAAGAGAACAAGAGTGGAAAAATAACTGCCTTTAGACAATAGCTGTCCTCTTCCACATAAAGAGTATGGCTAATGACTTCATAACTTTAATATTAATAGAGTACAATGATATGAAGGATTACCATATTTGAATAGATGGGCAAGACACAGGACAAGTCTTAGATAATGTGGCATGGCCATCTTGGCTAGACCTTCAAACCAAGATCAAGGAATACTTCAAAATTGAGGAGCTGGCTTATTAGAGCCTCAAGGAACTCCAAGGGCTAAAGCAACAAGGAAGAAAGATTAACAACTTTCTTAACAAGTTTAACCTGTTGTATAAAGAGGCAGAAATTGACAATAACCATGCCATGTAGTTGCTAAAACAGGTGGTGGACTACAGGGTCTACTCTCAAGTGGCCCTGCAAGATAGGAATGATAGGCAGTACTTAAACATGTTTGCTTGATTTAGGCAGGTTGGCTGGATCTTCAAAAAAATAATAATAAAAAGGCTGGCTTTTTGCACTCAAGGTCCCTCTCATCCCTTCCAACCTCACTACCATCAATCTTCTTATCAGCCATAATCCCCTCTGCCTCTGTGTTTTATAACTATGGGCATCCAACCTGAATGAGGTACTCCAATGGAGATTGACTAACAAGATGTGAGGCCTATATGGTCTTCTCTTACTTGTTTTAATTGTGGCAAGATAGGCCACATGGCAAGAGAATGCAGACTACCTCTGCTATGGGAATGGTTCTTTCATTCCAACTGCAGGATAGGTCATGGCATCCTGCAGCCTACATGTTCAAGGCTTTCTTACCTGTCAAGCTCAATTATTCCATTTATAACAAGGAGCTCTTGGCTGTAATTTAAACATTGAAGGCTTGGTGACATTATATCATTGATTATCCTATGTTTGAAATTTGAACTGACCATAAAAACCTGGAATACTGGCAGAAACCACAGGACCTTTCTTCCCAGCAAGCATGCTGGCAAGCTTTTCTGTCAGAATTCAATTATATTTTCATCCATAAACCCAGACCATTTAATGGTCATGCTGATGCTCTTTTATGCTGATCTGATTATGTATCCCCCCTCAATCTTGATAAAAATGTCACCCTGCTCCCTTTCTTACTCTTTGTTCATTCTATTGACATTTCCTCTTTCTTTTTCTCCAAGGTTGTTTCTTAGTTCTCCCATTTATCCCATTCTCTGACCTGGTATTATGACAAAGACCACTTGGTCTTCAAGAATTCACAAAATCAAGTTTTTGTTCCAAAACCATTATATTCAAAACTATTCCATTTAGTTCATCTTTCATCTTTAGAAGAACACTCAGGTCAAACCCATGTCTTTCAACTTCTTATCTGTCATTATTTTTGGCCTTTTTTGAAAGAGAACATAGCTTCTTTTGTTTAATGGTGTCCCACTTGTGCTATATCAAAAGGTACTGAGGCAGCCTTACAAATCATTTGCCTTTTCACTGCTACAGAATCATGAAAAGACTTATTAGTAGACTTGATCATGAAGTTGTTGCTAGTTCAAGAAAAAGACAGTATTTTGGTGGTATGGATTGATTTTCCAAAGAAGTTGTGTTTATTTCTTGTTATTCTTCCCTTTTATCTTTAGGTCTAGCAGAACTTTTTAGAGATCATGTATGGTCACATCATGGCCTCTCTAGCTCTTTGGTTTCAGATAGAGGGCCCCAATTTATTTCAGAGTTCACCCACCAACTTTATAAAGTTCTCCATATTTCATTCAAGACTTTGATAGCATATCATTCACAAACAGATGGTCAAATAGAGCATATCAACCAAGAGTTGGAAAAATACCTGCACATCTTTATTGTCAAAAGACAAATAGAATGGATAGACTGGATTAAAATGGCAGAATTTTATCACAATAATTCTTTTTCATCTGTTATCAAGATTAGTTCTTTTTCTATCACCAAATGTTTCTCTTCTCACATGGGCTTTGAAGGACCCTTCACCTCCTCCTCTTTTGCAGCACAGTTACATAAATCCTTCTCCAATATCACCAACTCTTTGTAAAAAGCTTATTCTATCATGGCTGTACAAAATACCAAACCAGTGTATACCTATTACCAAATTGATAATATGGTTATGCTTTCTACTTATAACCTATCTTTTTTATATCTTTTGAAGAAATTGACTTAGTGATGGATTTTACTCTTCAAAGTCCTTGATATTTGTTATGTGCTCAGCAAACACTGACAGTTTACTCATGTGACCATGGGACTCACCTGCCTTATAAGGACAAACCCTAGGCTTAGGTTTGATTTATTATTCAGAGTATTTCTTGCTAATGGGTTGATCACATGATATGGCAGATCTCAGATAAGATCTAGATTGATACCAATAACATCTGATCTAACAGATCCAGATTAGAATCATATCTGTGGCAGAGATCCAGATGGATCTCCTTGGCTTTATGGCAGCCATGCTATATTCATATCCATTGACCCTGACACACTTCCATTCTCCCACACCCTTATAGTGTGGTTTCTTTTCTATTTTCCTTGATTCATAAGGTCACTGCCTCACTCCTGACTCATATGCCCTATATTCCATTTCCTATTTAAGAGGTGCAAGAGAATACTGCTATTGGTCACATAGATAGTAGATTACTCATCCTGTGTATGAGGCTATGCCTCCTGGCAATATATATACAGGGTAGGCAGGACCTGGAGTCTCTCCAGTCTTAATCACTTGTATCTTACTCCTCTTCACTTGGGCACTGCAGTGTGGTGTTAACCCAGGTATCTTCTTCTTCTTGTCTCCTCTTTTTCTTTCAAGACTCACAAGCCTAGTTCTGGGGCCACTAGTCTCAAAAGCCCTCTTGTCATTGTTATTCCTGTCACTTACCAGTAATTTGCATATATTCAAATTGTACTCAGAGTGGTGCATAACAATATATTCTTCCCAATGCTGTCAAACTTCAGTTATCCTCTGAAATGCACATTCATTCCACAGTAAATATTAGTTGAGTCAAAAAGGTACATACTTCTTTTCCTAATTAGAAAGTTATTACTTCTAATCCAATTATGATTATAAAAAAAGGTTATGCTGAGTATGAGATGAAAGAAATAGTGGATTCTTGGATATGCAAAGGCAAGTTGGAGTATTTGGTATATTGGAAAGGCTACTCTTTAAAGGATCATACTTGGCAAACCCCAGATAATATGGCCAATGCTTTGGAGTTAGTTCATGACTTCCACAAGCTTCATTCATCCACTTCCCATTGCTTGTTTTTCATTTCCATCACTAACTTTGCTTGTGCCTTCAAACCATATAAAAATTTTACCTCTAAAATCCCTCTCCAGTTCTCTTATCTGGAATCTGAGAGCTAAAAAGGGGATAGTGTTATAACATATTTTTTCATTTTCTAGATCACATGATCTTCTCTTCTCTTCTCCATGTGATTATCTAATCTTTTATCTTATTAAAGGCAAGTGACAGGTCATGAGATCTAGGGCATAGAGTTAGCCTCATGTTTAAAACTCTGTATGTTTCTTTTTATTTCCATTGCTTTGCTTTCATTCAAGAAGCTGGACCCTTGATGGTTCCCAGGATAGCTTTTCTTTCTTTTGATCCCCACACTACATATATAGGAATATTTCCATCAGAATCTTGGTCCAAGTGTACTTACTATAGTTATATAAATTGTAGCCTTAGTAACTCAGAGCTCTTAGCTTTGAACAATTGTATATTACTTGTGTTAACTTGAAGCAACTCCTTATTTCTTTTTTCTTGAGTCTGTGGTACTACAATCTTGCAGTACATAATAGTAAATATAAAAACAGGGATCTTTGCCACAAATATAATAGAATCATAGATGTAAATCCTAGATCTGTCAGATCCATGAAGATAAATCAAGATTCTAATAGAGAAGATCCATGGGCAAAGCCTGGAAAAATCCCAGATCCCATATTACATGACCACTGACCATGAAGATACTCTCCCAAGCTAAAGTTACCTGATAAGGAGTATATTTTCCACAATCATGTAATGTAAAAGTGGTGGTTGTGCAAGATACATAACATATTCATATTTCCCTTTTTCACCATTATTATTAAAGTTCTTGTTTTAACAGGAGGAGTTAATTATATGTTAAGTAAAGAAAAAGTTATATGAAGTTTTTGCATTTTAAGGCTAAAAAAGCAGATCAAGCAGCAAAAGAAGTATATTTGAAGAAATTTACTTAGGAATAGACTATAGTGGTTATTAAAAAGACTATTAGTAGGCATTGATACTATTGGGAAAACAAGAAAGAGAGAAAACAGCTAAGATTGAAGTTTAAGGTTGCTTATTACTACAATATACTAATTATGCATTTGCTAAAGAAAAGAATCAATGTAATTGAGGAAGATAGAAAGAAGAAACTAGATTACACAAGAAATTTTAGATTAATTTGCTTGACTACTTTACATCTAGCATATATACTAAAGAAGATAATATCAAGGTTGAGCTATGGCTGGTAAAGATACTGACATAACAGCTTTCATTAACCAGATGGCAGAGCTGTTACTTCAACAAAATAATGATATTATAAGGAAGGTTACAGATTCTGGAGCATAAAATAAAAACAGAAGTAAGTGGAAGAGATAGTGGATTTCCCTTCAATTATGGATATAAGAACAAGATCAAAAGAACAACTAGTTATGTATCATAGCAGTGCTTTTACAGATGAAGGGAAAGGTGGATAATTTTGCCACATTAACATTAATGAAATATAATAAGAGGTAAAATAAGCATGTCTGGTAAGATAATTAGAATACAGAAAACATTTGAGAAAAAGCAGCTGGCCTTTCTAAATAGACCTTTAGAACAGGATCAAGGGTTACTTTAGAATTGAGGAGTTGGCTTATTAGAGCCTAAAGGAACTCCAAGATTTGAAGTAGCAGAGAAGGAAAATTAATTAATTTCTCAATAGATTTGATCTTCTGCAAAAAAAAGCAGAAATTAATAATACCCACATGGTAGAACTAATCAAACAGGTAGTAGATTATTACATCTACTTGCAAGTTATTTTACAGGAAGAAGATAATGGCCAGTATCTCAATATACTGGAGTAATTTTATCAAGTAGGAAGAACCTATGAAAAAATAACAGTTAAATGGCCCCCTTCTATCAAGCCTTTCTGCATTTATAATCTTATCCTTTCCAAAACTAAAACCACCCTCTTCAAAATACCCCCTCTTGTTTTACTGCAGTTGGAACTTAGCCTTATCAAGAAGCTTTAATAGAAATTGACTATTAAGAAGTCCATTCCTCTTATCTACCATTAACCTGCTATAATTGTGGCAGATTAGAACACATTTCCTTTAAATGTCATGCCCCTTGTAATTCTACTAGAACCATAACTCCTTCTTAGACTTCTCTTAGACTATCTTAGCCTTAGCAATAGAGGCAATAATAAGTTCAACCCATCTGATTTAAGAAGTTTATGCCTCCAGACACTAACAGGTGGTGCAGCACAGAACTAAAGGCAATCAGTCCATTTTACAACATGGCCAATGCTGCTCAATTCCAAGAAATCCCAGCTGCTTTCTGGGGATTCATGAAGGAGGTAAAGGCATATTTCAAAGATGTTTTTGAGATAGAGGTCCATTAGCAGGCAGGAAAAGTAAATGGAAGTGTAAAGAACTAGGTACTATATTTTCTAAATGTTCTTTTTTTTTAAATTTGTACCATTATGCCTTTAAACATAAATTGATTGTTTTTACATTAAAAAGGCATCTCACCAGAGTATGGCCCCAGCTAAAGGGTGTTTAATTCCTTCTTTAAGGAAAACTAACAATTATTTATATTCAGATTTTGAATTTAAAACAAAAACCCTAGATTAAATATTTAACAGGAAAAATGCAATAAATTAAAAATTAAAATAAAGTTACTAGGA
This sequence comes from Pulveroboletus aff. viridisquamosus, assembly GCA_038088935.1. Lineage (NCBI taxonomy): Eukaryota > Fungi > Basidiomycota > Agaricomycetes > Boletales > Boletaceae > Pulveroboletus > Pulveroboletus aff. viridisquamosus. The sequence continues at coordinate 28,524 of JBBPJW010000286.1, forward strand.
GAAAATAGAGAAAAAGATGAACTAAGAATAATGAATTGTAGGTTTACTGATGCAATAATAGATTCAGGAGCATTTTTAACATTTATTAATAAACAGTTTATCTAAAAACACAGATTTTGTGAAAACTCCACAGAAAAGTATTTAACCATGTATAATGCTAATAAAACTCAAGGATCAATAGGGCAAATAATGCATTATGTCATCCTATATTTATTTATTAAAGACAAGGATGGAATTTAACACCAGAAAAAAATCATGGCAATAATATCAAATTTTGAGACCATTAATCTACTAATTGAATATAACTAGTTTAAATGCCACAACCCAGATATTAATTGGGTAAAAAAGATAATACATTTTTCTAACTGCACTCTAGCATGTTAAAAGGTACAAACCAATATATCAGAAGATAACAATCTTCAAAAGAAACTGCCAAAGGAAGTATGGCCATTTATATTAGTGTTTTTACAAGAATTGGCATGAATACTGGTGTGGAAATCATGGGACCATATAGTGGACCTTAAACAAGATTTAATTCCCAAGAAAAGTAAAATTATTTCTCTTGCAGATGCTAAGTTGCAGGAAGTTCAGGAATTTATTAGCAAGAAAATCACAAAAATTTATATTTAACCCTTCAAGTCATCATAAACATTTCCAGTATTTTTCATTGGCAAGAAAGATGGTGGAAAATAGATGGTAATTAATTATCAGTATCTCAACAATTATACAATTAAAAACAACTATTCTATTTCTTCCATTTAACCCTTATTAATAGATTAAAAGAAGCTAATCTTTTCACTACCTTAGATCTTTATTGAAGATACAATAATATTTGAATCAAGAAAGGCAATAAATGGAAAAAAGCCTTCACCACTCCTTTATATGCATATGAATTACTGGTCATGTATTTTGGGATTTGTAATTCCCTGGGTACTTTTCAGGCCATGATTAATAATATATTCTATAATCCCTGGGTGAAAGTTCTAGTATATATTGATGACATCATTATTTTTACCAAGAACAAATTACAAGAGGCATATTTTATAATGGTAACAGAAGTCTTGTGGCAACTGAAGGATCATGATTTTTTCCTCAAATCCTCAAAATGTTACTTTGTGCAACAGAAAGTCAATTACTTGGGAATGATTATTTTAAAAAAGGGAGATATATATGCAATTAAACAAGACAAATACCATCTGAGATTGGCTGGTACTCTCTACTGTTAAACAATTACAGTCTTTTCTTGAACATGCTAATTACTGCAGATGCTTTGTTTTCTGCTTTGCAGATATAGCTTGATCACTATATTATCTTATCTGCAAAACTAAACTATTCCCTTTTTCTGGAATTCTGACTATTAGCAAGCTTTTGATATGCTTAAGACTATACTTATCTTTGACCTTCTTATTTTTCCTGATTTTTCTTATCCCATTTATCTAAAAATGGATGCTTTTAGCATTGCCATGGGTGCTGTCCTTTTCTTTCAACTTGCCAATGGTTTCTGGTACCCTACTGCATATATGTCACATGCCTTTATATCTACAAAACTTAATTATCCTATTTATAAAAAGGAATTACTTGCTGTTATTTAAGCATTACATAATTGGTGACATTATTTCTTGGGACATTTACAATTCAAAATTTGGATGGATTATAAGAACTTAGAGTATTGGCACAAGCCCCAGAATCTGTCTCCATGTCAAGCCCACTGGCAGGCCACTCTTACTGAATTTAATTATGTTTTTGTCCATAAACCAGGTTCAATCAACAGTTGTGTCAATGCCTTTTTCCATTGTTTCAATTACAGTATTCCTTTCAACCTCAACAAGTTGGTTACTCTTCTTTCTGATTCTGATTTTATTAATGTTCTTTATTCTTCTTATTTTTTTTTTGCAGAAGTGGCTTTTCTTTCTTCTTTTCTCTTTCTTCTCTCTTCTTAATATTATGACAAAGATCAAAAAGTCTACAAAAATAAAAATAATCAAACTTTTTTTTCTCTTGATTTATATTCTAAATTACTTTATCTTACACATTTATTATCTCTAGGAGGTTATGCAGGTCAACTTCTTACTTTTCAACTTCTTACTTTTTACTATTATTGGTCTTTTTTAAAAGATAATATTATGGATTTTATTTGCAGGTGCCCACTTGTATAATAGCAACAGGTCAGGAGATTCCTGCACCCATTCTTTTCCTTTTAATGGCATTTAGTTCATAAAAGAACATTTTAGTTAATCTGATTATGGGTTTATCTTTGATATTAGAAAAAAATGTTATAATGGTGGTTATGGATAGGTTTTTGAAATAAGTGAAGTTTGTCTCTTGTTCTTGTTCTCTTTCTTCTTTAGGTTTGGCAAAAAAAATTATAATCACATATGATTGTGTCATGAACTTCCCTACTCTATTGTTTTAAATCAAGGATCTCAGTTTATTTCTTTTTTCACTATAGAACTCAATTAGGTATTAAAGACCTTACCAAAAACCTCAATGGCATATTACCTGCAGACAGATCATTAGATAGAGTGTATTAATCATAAATTGAAGAAGTATCTGCATATATTTGTTATAAAGAAACAGTAGGACTGGGTAGATTGGGTCAAGCTGGCTGAATTTTATCATGATAATTTGTTCTCATCCATTATCAAAACTACTTCTTTTGTAATTACTAAATAATTTGTATCTTAACTTAGCTTTGAGAACCCAGACCATTTCTCCATTTTTACTGGTTAGCTAAACAAGTTCTTCTCTATTATTAAAGAATCTTTAGAGAAGACACATGCAACCATATTGGAATAGAATATGAAAATCCCCTACTTATTTTTTTGTTTTGATGACTTTGTAATATTATCTATTAAAAATCTCCATCTTTCTTATTTATTTAAAAAGCTCACATTGTTGGCTGGGATCTTTTAAGGTTCTCAATGTTCTATCCAATGGTATTAAACTTTATCTTCTATTTTCCATGAAAATTCATCCTATGATTAATATTAATAGAGTTAAATGTTCTTTTGAACTGCTAGTAGATCAAAATGTTATTACTCCTGATTCAGTGGTTGTTACTGAAAATGGTTCAGGAAAAATATAAAGTTAACTCCATCATTGCTTCTTAACTGTATCAAGGAAAACTAGAGTACTTGAATTACTGAAAGAAATACTCCACTCTTGATTATATCTGGTAAAACAGGTAACTATCTATCCTGCCTTAATACTTGAGCTATCTTAATGAATGCTTCTAACTGTCCTGGGAAACTGGTAGGGCTTTTAGCTAGTGGCCCTTAACTAGGCAAATGAAAGAATAATGAGACCACTACTCTTGTATAAACCAAAAGCCAGCAGGAAAGAGTTATTCTATATAATTAACTAAAAGGTCAAGAGAGCAAGACTGGGAAAATCCCAGCTTGCACCTCCTGCCTTATATATTGCCAGGATCTGCACACAGACCAAGTATAGGATGCCTACCCTAAATGTCTACTATCTAAAAACACCAATAGCAGTAATCACTCAACTAATATATAAAGTATAAAGAAGATATGGAGTGGGAATGAGAAGTAAGGCAGTGGCCTCATGGATCAAGGGATTGGAATGGAAGGAAAGCCACACCATAAAGATATGGGAGAATAAAAGGGAAGATGTACAGAATCAGGAATATAAGGAAAACATGGCAATAGCAAGGCTAAGGAAATCCATCTGGATCTCTATTACAGATGCAGATCCTAATCTAGATTCTAAGATCAGATATTATTATGAACTGTATTTGGATCTTATCTGAGATCTGCCACATCATGTAACTGATATCTAGTACAGGAAAATACTCTGATTATTAGAACTTAGCCTTTGTTTAGGGTTATTTTTATAAGGATATTTGTTCACATGATTATGTGCTCCTGGTCACATCACATGCTCAACAGTTTCCACAGTCATGTGTTAAAAACTGTTACATTTGCTAGATGTATAATACCTGGCAGTTATTCTCCAATATTGCTAATACTTTAGAGTTGGTGGCTGAGTTTTACAAACTCCATCCCTTTGTACCCTATTATCTTTTCTTTATCAATGCTTTTAATTTTGTTTGTCTTTTTCATCCTTATATCAACTTTACTTCTAAAAAGCCACATTATATCTCTTATTTGAAATCCAAGAGCTAAAAAGAGAGTAGTATTATAACATATTTTTTTATTTTTTCAATCACATAATCTTATCTTATTCTTGCCACAAGATTATCTAATCCTTTATCTTATTAGGGCATATAACAAGTCACATGACTCAGGGCATAGGATTAGTCTCATGTCTTTAAACCCTATAGGATTTATTTCATTTCTGCTTCTTTTTTTCTTTTTTATTTCAAAGAAGTATAACTATAACCCTTGATATTCCCATGGTGGCTTCTCTTTCTTTTGATGTCCATGCCTCATGGATGAAAAGTTTTCTATTAGATTTCTGGTCCATGTATATATCTATAGCATATAAATACTATAGCTATAGTGTCTTAAAGCCCTTAGCTTTGAGCACTTGTACTAATACTTGTATTAACTCTAGACTTTCCTTAATTATCTTTCTTTATTTCTGTTGAGTTTGTAATACATTAACCTTATTATACATAACAGACATAAGCTAATATTAGAGTCATTGCAATTACAAGATAAACCAAGAAGTTCTAAAACTACTCTGGTTTCCAATATAATGCTAAAAGTATTATGATGCACCACTTTAATTTTATTACAATCACTATCTTTACTAATAACTGCCTTACTATAGTCATGCAAATGGAACTTAGAGCTCTAATTCTAAAGATCATTATTAAAGAAATCTTATGAATATTAAAACACTTTTCTTCTTCAGATAATAAATACCACAATAGAAATCCTCATGATATTAATCTCTATTATTCAGAGATATAGTAGATTAGACAAACTTCTAGAGGTGGAACATAGTGTCATATACACATAAAGTAGTAAACATGTCACCAGTACCTTAATCTAGCACACTTGAACTTGTACCATTTAGTTCTTAGTAACTACTTCTCAACTCTCCTCTATCTCTTTCATACTTTAGCCAGGTCAGCTTCACCTAATTAGTAATGAGTTATTATATACCCTTCAAGGTTTTATTAGTATTCATATCTTGTGAATAGAAAAATGGCAGGTTTGTCATTTCAAAAAGGCTCAGATACTTAGAAGTTGATTTTAAAGTTAATATAAGGTTCTTTAGTCTCTTAGCTGAAGAAAAAGCAGATCTCTTTTGTAGCCAACATTAAGGCCTCTTCAGATAACAATATTGTACAAAGCCTTCTAGAGTCTCTGTTATATTTCATAATTCCAACTCAAATGTATATCTAGCCCTTGCACTATGGTACACCTACCTTGTGCCTGGTAAGCCCCTAACTTCCTGTGCCACTCCAGTATTCCACCATTACTCCTTCCTATATCTGCTATGCTCATATATTCATGCCTAGCCACCAGTATTAGTTCTCTGGCTTTCTGCCACCATTCTACCCTAGTTCTGGCCTTGCTTCTGGTTCCCACCCCCAGTATATATTACCCTGATCTTCACTTAGTTTTCACTTTATTCCTCTGGACCATTTTACAGTAACTCTATACTGTCATCTCTTCTGTAGCTCTCATTATCATTACTATCCCTGCTCTATGCCTGTTCCTATTTTTCCCCTCACTTTTTCTTTAAGCTATTTCAGTTTTAGCCTGACATGATTGGTCATTATTCTTCCTGACATCTTTATTTATCTTTTAGATACTTAAATACCTGCTTCACTTCTAAGTAATATTTGTCTTATTTCACTATAATCTTAGTTAGCCCTGCCTCCCTGAGATATAAGTACCATAGTCCTATATTCTATACCTCAGTTTGAATATTGACAAAAAGCACCCCTTTGTTCTTGTCCTCACTCTACTCAAGCTATCTAGCTTACACTACAACCCTTCAGGTTACTTTGGAGGAACTCCAGAGTGTTATAATCTTCCTAGGAAATCCTAAAGCTTACCTTCATCACAACTAGGCTCAATACCCTTTATCTTGCCCATTACTCCAATCAAGTGCTAAAGAACATCTCTGATTACCTCTAACCACTCCTGTAAATTGGGACATGCAAAACATGCAAGAGTATACCACATAAGGTAAAGCCAAGTCCTGTTTGCCCTCTACTGATAACCTCTTCCCTTTCACCCTCTGAAGACCTCCAGATTATTCCAGAAGATCTTTAAAAGGAATAGTACAGTACTTTAACAGTTGGTAAAGAAGTTAACAGTACAAGTTTACTCTAGTAGAAGAGTTTAGAGCAGTCTTTAACAGTCACTAATCAAGATGAAGAAAAAAGTTGCCAAGCTTAAAAAATGAGTTTAAAACCTGAAGAATATATTGTCATTGAAGAAAATCATATCAGAGTCACCAATTGAGATACAGCAGAAAAAAGAGTCAAAAAATGTTTTTTGAGTAGATATCAAGGCCAATAAAGGCAAAAAATATAAGCAGAGTAAGCAGAAGCAGATAAAAGCTGGAATCAATGAAATCAGAGAAATTATTCCATGAGTAGACACTAAAGCTAAAAAGTAATCCTCAATTTCCTCACATTTTCTACTAAATATTCTTTCTTTGGAGATTATAGCACTTTGCAAAGCAGCCAAAATCTGAGAAGTTGAAATTATTGATTGTGAATTCTCTGACCAGAACATTATCTCTGGTTATAGTTGAAGAGCAGGACAATTTAGTCCTTTTAGAGTTGCTTCCAGCTGTAACATGGGATTCTGTTATATACCAACTGAGATACCTTCTACATATGACATGAACTGGCATGTAATAGCTTACTATAATCAATAAAAGGGCTTTTGTGCTAGTGGCCTCTAACTAGGCTTGTGAGTTGAGACAAGAAATAAGGGAGCTTTTCAGCTTGAAGGCCACTAATTGTAGTGCACTAAAGAGAGATAAGAAATGACAAGAAATGACAAGAAGTCAAGACTGGGGAAACTCCAAGTCTCTTTCTACCTATATATATAATTCAGCAGAGGCATATAGCCTCAGTACAGGATAACTAACTACTATCTATGGTCACCAATAGCAGTAAGTACACATGCTAATAAATAAGAAAACATAGGGCATAGGATAGAAATAAAATAGTGGCCTCACAGATCAAAAATGGAAGAGAAAAAATATATGCCATACCATGAAAATATGGGAAAATGGAAGAAATGTAGGGAAAGTGGTAATAAATGAGGCCTGGAAATTATAAGGCTAAAGAGATCCAATCTGAATCTCTACCATAGATTAGATTCTAATTTTGATTATTAAGATTAGATATTATCAGCATTGATCTAGATCTTATCTAGAGATTTTCCATGTCACATGACTCTCATCTAGCATTGGGAATACTCTAATATAGAATTAAATCTAAGCCTAGGATTATTCTTGTTTAGACAAGTCTGTCTTAAGATTACATGACAAGACCATTAGTGTTCTGCTGAGTACATAACAGATTCAAGCACAATGGAAATTTAGAGATGATGATTAAAGAAATACAGTTGTTATATAAATGAGTATAGTCCCACTTGAAGTAATTTAAAGATTCAAGATATTGAAGATTCAAATTTATTAAGAAGAGTTATTTTATTGGATTCTATGGATAATTGTTCTTTCTCTCCAGTTTCAGAGTTTCCATCTTTTTTAAGAGTTTAGTGGATTTCTATTTAACAAGAATTATATTATTTCTGAATTACTTCTTTTGAAACATGTTTTTTGTATGAACTAACACTTAAAGCATCTAAAGGATATGACTGACTTGTGCTTAAGCTAAAAGAGGTCTTTTGGCTAGAGACCAGAGAACTAAGCAAGAGAAATGAATAGAAGGGTAAAGAAACTTGTATAAAGCACAAGGCTCAAGTATGCAAGACTGGGAAAATTCAGACTTAGTACTAATTATTTATATAGGCTATAGATATGCACATAGATCATGTAGGTCTGGCCTACCCTAAACTAGTGTATAGTAAGCCATCCAATGATATAAAGGGAGTGGGGACCTAGAAATACATGAGGTGAAATATAAGGCCATAATAAAATATAATATCATAATCTAGACTAGTCTAGATCTATGATATGTGAAAAAGTGACATATGAAGGTGTAACAATGTAATGATGTGAAGGAGTGAAATGGTAAGGGTTATCAGGATCATATAATGTAACAATATAAAAAGTCAAAGGGAAAATAAAAAAATGGAAATAAAAAAAAGAAATAAAAATATGCATTATAATACTACCATATTTTTAGAGCTCAAATTCCAGATGAGACAAGGGCAGTGAAGTACCTTTAGTGATGTTCTTATAGGGCTAAAAAAGAGATTGGAACTAAATCATGGTAATTTCACAAAACTGACAAGGATAGTGGGATTTTTGATATGAAATATTTTAATGGCCAGAGGAGCATTTGCCAGATTTTTTTTCAGTTCCCATGTTTAATCTGAGATGTTATAGCCTCTTTAATGCACTAAATACTCCAACTTTTCTTTGTGAATATGGAAATTCATAATCTAATATACTTTCTATTCTTTATCTTCTTCCTCTAATATTTTAACTGGATCTGGGTAGATAACTGATTGTGAAGGCCTTGGTTCATTATATTATTTTATTCAAGAAATATTGACCACCAGATAAATGGAAACTGTCTTGGGCAGATAAAAATAAACAGTATTTGGCAAAACATCAAAAATAGTATAAGAACCTATCCATTTTTGAGTGAGCTTCTTGAAAGAATATGAAAGAGATAAATGTTCAGTAAAGAGCAGAACTTTGTTGCCTTTTTGGTATTTGAATGCAACAGATCTCTTTTATTCTGCTTAATTTTTCATATATTTCTGTTATGACTCTGGAAACCAGAGGCTACACCTAGACTATGGGAAAGAGAAGTGACACTGAGAGATAAACCTAGTGGTGGCTCAGACAAGGAGCAACTGAAGATGACTCTGGAAGATGGAAGACGAAGAGGACTCGGATGAGACACATGCTTGAAACGACCTAGTTCCTATGCCTCTTGAAGGGCCTGGTTTCCTAAGAAGAGCTTTGCTGTAAAGCCTAAACTGCCTAAAGCTTCAAGTGATAAAGTCTGAGGACTTTAGCACTCTTGGCCCGGCCTTTATATACTACTCTAAGAGGTGCATGGACCATGTACATCTGTGTCTACCCTAAAGTGGTACAGTAAGCCAACCAGTAGTGTATAAGGCATACTCATGTAGGCTGTAAGATAAAAGCATGGATCGGATATGAAGGGATGTGGAAGAATGGAAGAGAAGAGGTGTGGGCACAATGAGGATGGGGATCTCAATCCACAGATGAAATCACCTTGGCAGATCCATCAGATCCACAGAGATGAGTCAGATCCGAGATTGGGAGATCAGGGGAAGATCCAGGGAAGATCCCTAGATGTGCCTCATGGCCACTAATCTTAGGAATACTCGTATAGTATATGCCAGATCCTAATTTAGGGTTTAGCCTGATAAGGGATGGGATTCCCATGATCACGTGAGAATAAAAGTGGTTGTTGCATGGTTTGCAACAATTTCCTAGCTTCTTTTAAAGCACAAGTGGTATTCTTATGTGAATGCTGCAGCTTCTTTGAAAAGAAGTGGAAGGGAAAGAAAGCATCAAAATCTAGGCAAGGAACATATTATTTTGTAATGGTAAAAAAAGAAGTCTTGATTGCAGAAGAGTAAGTGTTATTATGTGAGAATTCTGCAATCTT
>JBBPJW010000287.1:0-38216 GCA_038088935.1 Pulveroboletus aff. viridisquamosus
CTTGACCTCTTGTGACCTTGGCTAGTTATACAGGCTGATCTCTCAGACCTGCTGGCATTCATGGGTTTATACACAAGGCCTCACCACTCATCCTTTCCCTTTACTGCCTAGTTCGAGGCCACTAGTGCAAAATCCTCATAGAAGATCTATCAAGGAAAGTCTAGAGATCCGGTGTTCCCCAAGGACGGAGTTCAGGAGTCCGAGCGTGGGAGAGTGTCCCACAACAAAGACCACTACTCTTGTATAAACCAATAGCCAGCAGATCTGAGAGTTCAGTCTGTATAACCAGCTAAGAGGTCAAGAGAGCAAGACTGGGGAAACCCCAGCTTGCACCCCCTGCCTTATATATTGTCAAGATCTGCGCACAGACCAAGTACAAAGGGTTTACCCTAAATAGTGCTATCTGTGGACACCAATAGCTAAAGTAGCTCTGACCTCTAAATAGATATATGAAGGAGAACATGGGGCAACAATGAGGAGTGAGGCAGTGGCCTCATGGATCAAGGGATAGGAATGGAAGAGGAACCACACCATGAGGATGTGGGAGAAATGGAAGTGCACAGGAATAGATCAATGAATGCAACAAGGCTGCCTGGAGGCCAAGGAGATCCAATCTGGATCTCTGCCACAGATCAGATCCTAATCTAGATTGAGAGATCAGATATCATTGGAAAGATCTGGATCTTATCTGAGATCTGCCACATCATGTGACCAATACCTTATGCAAGGGAATACTCTGAATAAAGGACTTAGCCTTAGCCTAGGGTTTGCCTTATTAGGCAACTCGTTCGCACGGTCATGTGCAACTGATCATATGATTAGCACATCTCATGCTCCACAGTTCCCATGGTCACGTGAGACCATCGTGTTAGGCTTGAGCCATAACAGTTATGCAGATGCTCTATCTTGTTAACTGAATTATCATTCCCCCCCAGATTTTAACAAAGATATCATTCTTCTTCTTTCTCATCTTTTTGCCCATACCATTGACATTTCTTCCCCTTTCTTTTTCTCTGTCATTGTTGCTTCTTGAGGTCTCTCTCTTCCCCCCACTTGGTGTTATAACAAAAATCACCAAGTTTTTAAAAATTCAAGGAATCAGGTGTTTATTTCATTAGACTTGAGGTCCTGATTACTTCACATAAGCATAAGCCATTCTTTTCCACTGGGCAGTCATTCTGGACTTAACAGAACTTTTCAACTTCTTACACAATATTATATTGGCCTTCTATAAAGGATGACATCATAGTTTTTATTAATTATTGTTCAACATGTGCTAGGGCAAAAGGAGCAGAAAGACCATATCTCTTAATGCCACTTCCAGCAGCCACCACTCCTTGGAAGGATCTTTCAGTGGATTTGATAAATAGGATTGCTGCTGGTGCAAGGAAAAGATAGTATTATGGTGATAGTGAATAGGTTTTCTAAAGAAGTAATTTTTATTCCTTGTTTCTTCTCTTTTTCTTCTCTTGGTTTAGCTGAACTTTTCAGAGACCATGTTTGGTCACATCATGGCCTTCCTAGTTCTTTGGTTTCAGACAGGGGACCACAATTTATCTTCAAATTCACCAAGCAACTTCACATTGCTCTCTACATTTCCTTGAAACTCTCCACAGCCTATCACTCTCAAACCAATGATCAAACTGAATAGATTAATTAGGAACTAGAAAAGTACCTGCATATCTTTGTTGCAAAGAAGCAAAATGACTGGGTCAACTGGGTTAAAATGGCAGATTTCCATCATAACAATTCCTTTTCATCTGTCACAAAAATGTCTCCATTCACAATTATCAAATGGTTCTCCCCTAGGATGGGTTTTGAAGGACTCCTTACCTCTTTCCCCTTTGCTCAGCAATTATCCAAGTCATTCAATGACATTTATTAATCATTGGAAAAGGCATGCTCTAATATGGTGCAAAGGAATACCAAATCTTTCTATAATTTTTACTCAGTGGATGATAGTGTCATGCTGTCTACAAAAAACCTCTCTCTTCCATATCCTGCAAAGAAGTTGACATAATGATGGATTGGACCATACAAAGTCATATGTATTCTACCCAATGCAGTTATGCTTCAGTTGCTGACTAAAATGTGTATTTATCCCACCATTAACATTAGTAGGGTGAAAAAAGCACTGGAATCTTTAGCAGATCAGAAGGTTATTCACCTGGACCCTATTATTGTTACCAAGGAATGTCAATCAGAGTATGAGGTTAAGAAAATTGTGGATTTTCACATGAGAAAAGGAAAACTGGAATATCTGGTGCATTGGAAAGGGTATTCTGCCAAGGATCAAACTTGGCAAACTGAACAGAATGTTGCAAATGCACTGGAACTTGTCAGGGATTTCCACAAGCTTTATTCTTCTGCACCTCATCAAGTGGTTTCCATCAACTGGCTGGATTTCCTATCTCTTTTCCCATTCTTACCAGAATTTTACTGTGGAAATCCCATTATGGTTCTCTTATCTGGAATCTGAGAGCTAAAAAGGGAGTAGTATTATAATGCCTTTTTCTTTTCTTGATCACATAACTTTATATTATCTTCATCAGATGGTTATCTAATCTTTTATCTTATCAGGTCATGTGATGGATCACATGATCCAGGATATAGGGTTAACCTCATGCCTACCAGGACCTGCATTTTTTTTCATTTCTGCTTCTTCTCTTCCAATCCAGAAGCTGGATCCTTAATGATTCCCAAGGATACTTCTCTTCTTTCTGATCCTCATGCCACATATATGGGAATATTCCCATCAGGGACTTGATCCATGTGCAGTGCACTGTAGTATAAATACTATAGCATTACTATCTCAAGACCTCAGTCTTGAGCACTTATACTATACTTATGTTAACTTGAGAACTCTTCTTAACTTCAAATTCTTTTCCTGTGAGCCTGTGGCACTGCAATCTCTGGTGCATAACACATCCTACCCTTGTATCTCATGGCTAAAGCTAGTGAATACAAATCCTGAGCTGTGGTTTTAGCTAAACTTACAGTGAAATAGACAAAAGAAAATAGAAGAAAGAATCAAGTGCCTTGTATAAAGCCCTAGAGCTCAAGTGCACAAGACTGGGGAAACCCAGCTTGTGCCAGCTCTTTATATATGCTACAGATATGTGCACAGACCATATAACTTGGATCTGCCCTAAACTATGCTACAGTAAGCAGACCAATGGCAATAAGAGAGCAAGTACCTTAGCAGTACCTTATGGTAACTGCCAGGCTATAATATCATGGTCTGGAAAGTTCTAGAATGTGAAGTGTGAAAGTGTAAAATGTGAAGAAGTGAAATGGTGAAAATGTGAAGAAGTGAAATGATAAGAGTCCCCAGGGTCATGTGATATAAAAAATAAAAAGTGATTATAACAATCTTAATCTGATGTATGAATTACACCATAATTACATAAACAAATAACACTTTGCTTTGATGAAATATATTGTAGTAGAAATTCTTGGCTATGCCTTTGATCTATATATCATGTAATTTTGTTCAGATGTCACCAAGATACAATTATTACAAGATAAATATCTTATTGGGCTAATTTATATACTTTTGATTTAAAAGTTGAAATCTCTATTACATTAAGCTATATCTGTTGTTGCAAACAAAGATACATATGTAAATAGTATGTCTGAGTTTCAAAATACTCCCATGCATCCTTATTTTCTACTTTTATTATTATATAATCTCTTATGGCTAATTAAAAGGCTATTATTCTTGCTTAACTTAATGCTGGCCACTTAGCTCATATTATTGCCACCTAGCTTGATGTTGGATATGCTACTATATCAAGGCTATCTTTCCAAGAGTGCTCAGATCTTCAGAAGTCCACTGGTAATTATTTATTTAAGCTTTCTTTTACCAATATTTGCCATACTATTTACCTTATCTTCTCTTATAAAGCAGAGAATGCTATTCAAGTAATCAAAGCACTCTCTGATCTCACCAATCAATCCCTTTATCCCAACACTATTTGTTGGCACTTAAAAAAAAAAGACATGAAAGCTATTTCCAAGCTAAAACAATCTTTTCTTTTATTAAAACATTACAAAGTCCAATTAGACTTTGCATATGCTCACAAGGTCTGGACTATAGAGAATTAGAAAAAGGTAATGTGGCCTAATGAGACCAAAATCAATTACCTGGGGTCAGATGGAAAGAAATGAATGTAAAAAAAGCCAGATAAAAGGCTCAATAATAGGCTAGTAAAGGGTACCATTAAGCATGGTGGAAGCTCTATGATAATTTGAAGCTGTATAACTTGGGAGAGAATTGGCTATGCTATTAAGATAGATGGTAGAATAAATAATAATCTTTATTTTTAAATTTTGAAGAATAAACTACTAGAAACCATGCAGTATCATGATCTTAATTCTTTTAACACTAATTTTTAGCAGGACAATAACTTCAAGCATACTTGCAAAAAAATCAGGAAATGGCTGGAAGAATAGGATTTCAGAACTATGGTATGGCCTATACAGTCTTCTCACCTCAACCCCATTGAATATCTCTAATGGTATCTCAAAAAAAGACTTGCTGAGTATAAAACCTCTTTTAAGAATATAAAGGAGTTATGAAATAGAATTCAGATAAAGTGAAAGAGAATATTAGTTACAAAGTATCAAAAATTGATTGAGAGCATACCTAAAAGTGTCCAGGAAGTACTTAAGGCAAAGGAAGGCTATACCAAGTACTAATAATATCCTACAAATCAAAGGTACAAAAACTGGCCCAATAAAATGTTTATCTTGTAATAATCATATCTTGGTAACATCTGAATAGAATCACATGATGCATAGAGTAACATTGTAGCCAAGGATTCCCACTATAATATATCCCACCAAAATAAAGTGTTATTTGTTTATGTAATTGCAGTATACTTCACATACCAGATTGAAATTAGATATTGGACTGGTTTTTGAAGTTACTATATCTTAGCATGGTGGTTTGCCCCAGTAAACTTACCATTGATCTCATTAAGCTCAATGGCATTGCCAAATGACCTACTCTCTAACAAGTCAAAGATATTTATTCCTTTCTGGATTTTGCTAACTTCTACAGATAGTTTATTTTAAACTACTTTTTCATTATCTGCCCTCTTTTTGATTTCACCAAGAAGACAGCTTCTTGGCCCTGGTCTCTAGCCTGCCAGAAATCCTCTGACTCTTTCAAAGCTTTTTTTCTTTCCCAGCCAGTTCTTCAACTTCTGGACCACTCTTGTCCCTTTACCATTACCATTAATATATCTCTGCCCATGCTTCTAATGGCATTTTTCTGCAAACTAATATAAATGTGGATTAACATTTCTGTTTCTATCTGTCACAAATGTTCTCTCAAGAAGAACAAAACTACAGTATCTGCAATTGCAAAGAGTTTGCAATTATTTATGCCCTTAAAACCTAAAAGCAATATCATTATGACTTCTTTTGTTATGGCTCCAGCCTAACATGTGGTCACACGTGATTGTGAGAGTTCCAGGAAGCATGTGATGCGCTGGTCACGTGATTAGTTGCACGTGATCATGTGAACAAGATGCCTTATAAGGTTAAGCCCCAGGCTAGAGTCAGTAGTCTTATATGAGTATTCCCTGGCACTTGCAGAGGTCATGTGACTGTGGCTGGATCTTAGATGAGATCTTAGATGGATCCGATGATATCTCTAATGGAGATTAGGATCTGATCTGTGGCAGAGATCCAGATGGGATCTCCTTGGCCTTCAGGTGGCCATGCCTATTTCATAGAACCAGGGCAGTGCTCCCTTTCATTCTCCCACATCCTTATGGTGTGGTTTCTCTTCTCCATCCTTTATCCATGAGGCCCTTGCCTCACCCATCACATATGATCCATGCCCTCTTCCCTATCTATTATGAGAGCAGAGCTACTTAGACTATTGGTTTACATAAATAGCTAGCATTAGGGTAGGCTCCCTGTACTTGGTCTGTGCGAGAGACCCAGCAATATATAAGGCAGGGAGTGGTGAGCTGAGGTTTCCTCAGTCTCACTGTTGCAATCTATGCAACGACCACTTTCAACTTCACGTGATCGTGGGAATCCCATTCCTCTTCAGGCTAAACCCTAACTTAGGTCTTGGCTATTTACTATACGAGTACTCATAAGGTTAGTGACATGAGGCCATCTCTGGATCTTCCCGATCCTCATCTCATCTCACGGATCTGATCTCATCGGGATCTGACGGATCTCCGATCGGATCTCATCTGTGGCAGAGATCTCCGTCCTCATTGTCACCACACCCCTTACCTTCCATTCCCCCACATCCATTCATATCCGATCCATGCATATCCCTTACGGCTTACACGAGACTGATCCACTTACGCTACTGGCTAGCTTACTGTACAACATTAGGGTAGGCACTCATGTACCTGGTCCGTGCTCGCCCTAGAGTAGTATATAAAGGCTAGCTATGGGTGGTAAAGTCTCTCCAGACTTTATCACTTCGTATCTGGCAGATCAGCAGTATTTGGATTTCATCAGAAAGCCCTTCTCAGAGAATCAGGCCCTTCAGCGGCAGGCAGTCTTTAGAAGTCAAGAGCAAGAGTCTCCTTCGTGTCCTCCTCGCGTTTACTACTTCGCAGCAACCCCTCGGTTGTCCACTCAGGATCCTCACAGTAGTTTTCCTTTCAGTGTTCCTTCCCCTCGCATCATAGTCTAGGTGTAGTCTCTGATTCTCAGAGTCGTAACACTCACTCTCTTGTCTCTTAGTTGAGATTATGACTAGTGCTTCGATCTCTTAGCTGTCCCTATGGGGATCTCTTTGAGCTCTTGAGGTTTAGGCTCAACCTTTTCTATACAAGCCTAGTTTGGGGCCACTAGCATAAAAGCCCTAGCAGCTATTTAGGAAGGTGCTCACCAAGGTGGCAGTGAAGAATCAAGGATATGGGGAGTCCCCCATAACATCTTTCATGTTATTCAGGTCTTTACTGATCACAAAAACTTTATGTACTTCTGCATTCCTATTAAACACTGTGTGTACTCCAGATTTTCTTCAGAATACTCCAGAGAAATAGTCAAATGGGGGTATTAGCTTCACCTTATATGATGTGCCTGTACTAATTCTAGTTGTTATGCATTTAGCAAATACTAATGATCTTCTTATATGACTATGGAACTTACATGCCAAAATAAAATAAACTGTAGGCTAAGGTTTAATTATTATATTAGAGTACTTCCTGACTTATGATAATAGTTACATAATGGTGGCTGGATCTTAGATAAGATCTTAGATTAATACTAATAATATTGGATTTTAAGAATCATAATTAAAATCTAATCTATGGCAGAGATTTAGATAGATCTTCTCAGCCTTACATTTGTTATGCCTTAATTATATCCACTGTTTCTGAGTCTTCCCTTCTATTCTCCCACATTCTTATAATATAATTCTCTTCTCTTTCCCTTGATTTGCAAGGCCACTGCCTTACTCTTACTCTACACTCTATGCATTTCTTATTTAGTTAAAGAGGTAATACTGCTATTGATGGTCACAGATAGTAGCTTACTCATCCTGTACTGGGGCTATGTCCCTCTGACAATATATATATGGAATGGGCATGACTTGGGATTCTCCCAGTCTTGATTACCTGTTTATTACTTCCCTCTTTCCTTATACTCAAAGCCATTAGCTTGAGCCTAGAGATCTCTTTTTCCTTATTAAGATTCACAAGTCTAGTTTAGAGCCACTAGTCTAAAAGCTCTCTTGTTGATTCTTTTATTGCTATTACATACCAGTTCACATTGGCATTCAGATTGCACTAGTTGGATATATAACACTAGTGTCCTAAATTTCAGAAAGGGGTAGAAGAAGGTTAGAGGGTTGAAGTAAGTTATAAAAACTTGAGTTCAGAGGTATAAGAGTATAAAGTCTGCTTACAAGGTAAAAAGAGGATGTAAAATAGTAAAAAAGAATACTGGATTAAGTTGATATTAAAACTAATATAAAGCTATAGTAGTTATATTTCAGAGAAGCAGAATATTTAAAAGAAAAAGGAAGATAAGACAGGAGTTGTCTCAGAAGAGGCAGGTGCCAAATGCAACCTGAATACAAATAAAGATATTGGGCATGATGCTAACAATATCATGTCAAGATAAAACTGGAGGATGATAGAAACAGATAAGGAGAAAAAAGAACAGAAATAGAAAGTAAGGTTAAAATTACTATAGAGTTATATTGGAATGGCTCAGAACTACATATAAGAAGTTGTAGATAATATTAGATGGAAAAAGTTAAAGGTAAGAGAAAACTAAATAACATATAGCTAATATACTTAAAACAACTAGAGTTATATTAGAGATGAAATGGAATAGACTTTATAGGATAAGATATAATAGTATTTTCCTCTTAAGATCTAAAATTCTAAAGGCCTTAGACATGTGATCTTGTTTATTATATGGTCAGAGTAAGTGTTGGAATCTTAGTGGATCACAAGTTCATAAAAACAATTAGCATTTTAAAAAAACTTCTTAATAACTTTCTTCAAATATGTTTTTATTTGCTGATATTTACATATGATTCAATGCACATCTGAAGAAGCATATGGAGGATTAAAAGAAGCTTTGCAACACAAAGAGCAGAAATGATGAGGAAAGGCAAGGAAGAAAAAGAAGGCTTAAAGAAAAGCAGAGGAGAGTTAGAGAGTAGCAGAAAAGATTGCCAGGGCAGGCTAAGAAGGCAAAAAGGAAGGAAACTAATGAGGCAGCCTGTAGAAGAATAAGTGCAGCAAGCTAATAATAATATCTAAAGAGCTAATTATATTCCAGGCAGATCAACTTTGTTAAGCCCAGGCAGTGACAAGTGAAAGCAATGGAAAAAGATAGGCAAAAAAGGCTCTAATATGCCAAAAATGTAATAACTAGAGGCTTAACTGCAAGATGGGCCCTGGTAAGTCAACATCATGCCTTACCTGCATAGAGGCAAAGGCAAGATATAGCTACCTTTGGCCAGGAAAAGCTAGAAAAAAAGCAGTGGAGGAAAGGTAAAGAGAAAGAAATGCTTAAAGATAGAGCAAACTTGAAGGAAATAAAGGAAAGCCTCTGTTAGATGATAAAATAATGTTACCTGGTAAAAGTGACAATAAGAAAGATGGGTGAAAAGTTATGGCAGGAGATGAGGCATTAAAACCAGCTAATGGAGCAGCTAATTAATATTTTTAATAAAGTATAGGTGACAAGAAGGGATAATAAAAGGGACTTAAAGAGTAAGTTGGAGAATAAAGAGGTCAATAAAGTGGTGGAGAAGTTAACAAAGCTATATGTGGAGGTTGGAGAAATTATAATGGTAAAAAATAAGAATATAAAAATGGAGTTAGAGCAGATAGCAGAAGAGGTAGCTAAGAAGGTAATTACTAAGTAGTTAGAAGGTTTTATAACTAAGTTACTAGATTAATATGCTTAAATCTGGTCAAGTATAGAACAGTTTAACCATAAGATAATCCAGATTTGTTTAGATATCAAAGGTTGAACTTCTTAACAATCTCTAATATATAACTTAATTTAGTGGCAGAAAGCCATGAGATTTCCTTATTAGTACCTTTATAACATAACCACTTAACCAGATATAGTAATTTGTAGCTTCTTTGTCTGTAATCTTTCTTTGAATTGAGGATCTTAGAGATCTCAAACTCCAGTTCTTCATTAATCTTGACTAATGATAATGGTGGCTGAATACAATTAGAGATAATATTGAAAACAGAGGATTTATTTTAATTATAAGACATGAAAAATCAGGTGAATAGATTTCATGTTCTTTGAAGGGCAGAGTATAAAGGAGAAAGAACCTGTCTAAGCAATAATGAAATAAGGTTCTAAATTCTTTTCAGCTAGTTTTTTGGAAGATCAAGTAAATCTAAAGTACTTAGCCTTAATAAAGATCTTATTATCTATTTTGAAGTCCAGTGCTGGAGATTGTTGAATGTCAGCAGAAGCTTGATACCTTTTCTAAGTGGCAGCTGTCTTCTTATAAAGGAATTAATAAAGCAAGTTGGAATCAATGGTATACTCTTAAGCTCAAGCAGAAGTAAAATTATATTTCAGATAAACAGAGAGATTCAGATAATAGCCCTTATTAGCAATAAAAGGGGAAATACCTATAGTAGCATTAGATGCATTATTGTAAGTAAACTCCACAAGCAGAAAAAGCTTAAATCAATTGTCCTGCTGATAGTTGCAATAAATATATAAGTACTATTTTAGAATCTAATTCATTTACTTGGTCTGGCCATTGCCTTCTGGGTAGTATCCAAAGGTAAAGTAAAGGTAAATGTTAAGGGCTTGTTTTAAAAAATAAAAGAAGTGAAATACAAACTTATAACTATAATTAAGGTAATGTAAAAGAAAACTCCATGTTTAGAGAATATATGAAGTAGAAAGAGTTTAGCAAGCTCCAGAAAAATTACCTTATTATTTGTAGGAATGAAGATGCACTACTTTGATAAACAATCTATAATAATGAGAATAACAGAGTAATCAGAGAAGGTAAGGAGCTGCTTAATAAAATTCAACAAAATAAAGTTCTATGGCTTTTTAGGAATAGAAAGCCATAGGATTTATGGTGGGGTATCTTGGCATGGGCACAAGCTATGCAAGAGAAGACATATTTTTTGACAAAAGATTATATGCCAGGCCAGGTATAATCACAATAAATTAGCTCTAATGTCTGATTTTGTCCAATGTGGTTAGACAAGGGATGGTTATGCTTAAAGCAGAGAACTTGGAGATATAGGTTAGAAATGTTCAGAACATAGATTTAATTACCTAAGCATAGAAAACCTCCTGAGTTATTAGATTGATAAAAATTGAACAGCTAAGAGACAAAGAGCTAAACAGAAATTAGAAAATTAGAAAAGAGTGCTAAAAGAATATCATAATAAAGTGATTCAAAGTTAAAGAGGGTAGCAGACTGGAAAACTGGAGCAGCAAAGAAGAATGCCCAGAGTAAGGTAATAAGCTGCTCTTGTATTAAAACAGGTCTAAAAGTCAAATGGATCAGAGAGTAATAGAGATAACCAAACAAAATGGCCACTTTACTATTACAAATTCAGATGATAAAGTTATTCTAAAAGACCAACTATATGGAAACCTATATGAGATTAACAGCACCATTTTTCCCTCTAATACTCACTACAATACTGTCTTTTTTACCCAATTTTTATTTAACCTTGATCTATAGCATGTTTATCTAGATCATATCAGTCTAAAAGGAAATATCTCTAACAACACCAACTGATCATGGGCCTTGAGCTATATAATAGAGGAAAACTCCTATTATGCAATGGATGTGCAAAAGAAAAACACCATTAGACATTATTTTCCAACATTCCAACAAATCAAGCCAAAAAGACCATTAAATAATTTTATATGGACATACAAGGCCCATTTGATATGTCCATCCAGGGCTTTACATATACTCTAGCTATCATTAATAACTATAGTAGAAAAGAATAAAAGAAATATCTTCACAACAAGAGTGAAAGCACTCTGCCTTATCAAAGTTCTTGTTAACTAACTTGAAACTCTTATAGAATACCAGATAAAATCCATTTACTCCAATCAAGAAGGCAAATCTATAAATACTGACCTACTAAAGTATCTTATGAAAAAAGGAATTATCCATGAGATATTAGCCCCCCATACCCTATAGCAAAATGATATTGCAGAATACTTTAATCAAACTACCCATAAAAGTACCCTTATAATGCTGTAGGACTTAGAACTATCCAAAGGCACATAAATATATTAATCATGTCTATGATTACTGCCTTATCTATATACTAATATAATCCATATCAAACAAAATCTTCTACAGAAGAAAACCAAGTGTAAAAATGCTCTATATCTTTGGATTTTACTGCCATGTCTGCATATTACCTGAATACTACCAGAAACTCAATATATACTTAATAGATGAAATTTTGTATGGCTTCAAATGTGAATTTAAAGCATATAAGATATGATTTCCTTTTAAATGCCAATTTATTGCATCTTAAAATGTTATTGCCTACAAAAAGATCATTGGCCAGCCAGACAATAATAAAGAAATTCCTAACCATAGTACCACTTACAGCCTCTTTATTAACAATCAAATTTAAAGGATGTTTATTATACATACTGAGGTTAATATGCCACAAACTCAACAAGAAAAGAATAAATAGCAAAAGGAGTCTAGAGTTAACACAAGTAATAGTACAAGTACTCAAAGCTGGGGCTTTGAGATACTAAAGCTATAGTTTATATAGACTATAGTAATGCACACAGACCTAGTCCCTGATGGGAATATTTTCATACATGTGTCCCAGGGATTAGAAAAAAGAGAAGCTTTTATAGAAAAATTAAGAATTAGGCTTCTTAGGAATAAAACAGAAAAAAAAAATGAAACAAAGATGAAACAAACCCTGTAGGGTCTAAAGACATAAGGCTAACTCTATGCCCTAAGTCAGGTAACTTATCACATGCTCTAATAAGATAAAAGATTAGATAACCACATATAAAAGATAAGATAAAGTTATATGATCAAGAAAAGAAAAAGTGCATTATAACAGTGTTTAACCATTTCTTTAATATTGCTTTGACTAAAAGAGTGATTTAAATCATCTTTATGATTATACCATCTAGCAATAACACTGTCACCAGATCTTCCAGCTCACTCCAACAATTTGAATAACTTACTTGTCTAATTTGAAGAAAAAAAGCAGCAGACAGGTAGAGAGCAAAAGAAAAAAAAGAAAAAACAGACTGAGAGACACAGTGAAAATAGATAGAATCAGAGTATATTACCAAGGAATTAACAACAGACCAGATCACACAAATAATCTACCTTGCAATCCATAAAAAGAAAATACCATGAAACTTCTGAGTAAAATGGCAGCTGCCATCCTATTCTTGAGTCTTGATACTGGAACCAGTAAATGCCTTTTACTTAATAGCTGAGGTTTGAACTAGACCTCAGAGAACTAGGCAAGAAGAGTATAGAGAATAAGTCAAGTTCCTTGTATAAAGTCTAAAAGCTCAAGTGCACAAGACTGGGAAAACCCAGCTTGAGCTTAGCTCTTTATATATGATACAAGAATGTGCACAGACCAGGTAACTTGGGTCTGCCCTAAAGTATGCTACAGTAATCAATCCAATGGCAATAAAGGAGTAAGTACCTTAGCAGTACCTTATAGTATCTGTCAGATAATGATATCATGGTCTGGAATGTTCTGGACTTGTGACCATGTGAAGATGTGAAAAGTTAAGGGTTCCCAGGGTCACATGATAAGAAAAAAGAAAACTAATTATAATACTAAGAAGCTACATCAAGCTCTGACACTGACAAATGGTGGAAGGCAATACTATTATGCATATTGAAATCAATATGCCAAAAACTCAGAAAAAGAATAAACAAATAAAAAGGAGAGCTGCAAGTTAACACAAGTATAATATAAGTGCTCAAAGCTAAGGCTTTGAGATACTATAGTTATAGTATTTATATACTACAGTATTATTCATGGACCAAGACTCTGAATGAGAATATTCCCATGTATAAGGCATGGGAATCAAAAAGAAGAGAAGTAATTATGAAAATAAGAAGGGTTATGCTTTTTTAAAATGGAACAGAAGTTAAAAAGAGCAAAATAAGAACTAATTCTGTAGAAACAAAGACATGAGGCTAACTCTGTGCCCTGAGTCACATAACTTGTCACATGTTCTGATAAGATAAAAGATTAGGTAACCATGTGAAAAAATAAGATAAAGTCATATGATTAAAAAACCATGTTATAACAAATGCATAAGAAATTTGAGTTACTACAAAAACACAGAATGTAGAAACTAGTTAACAAATCAAAAAATTGCAAGATCATTGGATACTAATGGACATATGCATATGTGATTAAACAGAGATCTAACAGAGAAATAACATACTATAAAGCATGCCTTATTATTCAAGATTATTTAAAATTTCCTATAGCAATACACTCTTTTTGACTATTTATCTCAGTTTACTATGTATTATTCTATACTACACAGCTGCATATGAATGGCACCAAGGACAAGATAGTGTCACTGGAGCTTTCTATATAGCAAAATTGACCACAAAATTTACATGTGCCAATCTAAAGGCTTTAAATATGGCACAAACAGAATAGCTTAACTGTTACTTAGCCTATATAATATCAAACAAGGTCTCTATCTATGAAACCAACATATAAATCAAAAGCTGATGACAAATGGCTTTATCTGCACCTACTCTGACTATGCTATATATATATAAGAAATTAAAAAAGAAAAAGTAATTACTATAATTTATATAAATAATGTCCTTACTATTACTAGCTCCAGAAAAATGCTTGCAGATACCCATTACCTTCTCTATACCTATTTGAAATGAAAAAAGAAGATCCCAACTAACTTATGGAATTCTGCATTATCAACAATTATCACAACTTACCTTATATACAGGCTAATTGCCAAAATCTATAGACTAGTATGTCTTTCTAGCACTTTTAGCTTCTTAAAATTAGCTGTAACAGAGTTTAAACATTAAGATACTATTTTAATAGTATAGTTAATTTTAGTTTGCTTTGTTTTAACAAAAGATAAAAGTATCTTTGAGGCATTGGAAGGTGACATAGTAGAAAACATCAAAATTCCAGGGAGTAGCCTTACAAGTGAGATAAGTAAGGAAAACTATGATTTTAAAGTAGGCTCAAATAAAACAGCAGTAGAAGTTAGCAAAACTAAGAAAAGATTGAATATTTTAAACTTTATAAGGCTTAAGCCAATTCTAAATGGCCTTAATCTTGTCTGAGGATATCATCAGCTCTAAAGGGAAGAGCTAATAGTTGAAATACTTAGTGGAATTAGTATGGAATTTGCACTTCTCTGATTTAACATAGAGACCATATTTCTAGAATCTGTAAAGAATCTTATAGATATGCTTGGAATAAAAAGTCCAGTCAGCAAAAAAGATAAGAATATTATCTATTTAGATAATAATAGAGATATTAAAAAGGTCAGAAAATATAGAGTTAATAAACTGCTAAAATGCTGTAGAAGCATTAGTAAGGTCAAATGGCATTACAAGCCACTTATAGAAGCCATAGCACATATATAAATAGTCATGCAGCTCAAAGTGTCAAAAAAATCAGAGACTCTCAAAAGAAAATAGTGGTCTTTCTTTGTAATTTTATTAAGTTCTCAAAAATTAACATATAGCCAGAGTAAACCATTCTTTTTTCAGAAAAAAAGAATATAAGCAGCATGGGCTAATGTGAATGATTGGATAAAGCTGTAGTAGAATGTTTATCTAGAAAGATTTTGAGAGCTTTAAGCTCAAAGGGCAAAATAAAATAGATAATGCCAATAGATAGAGAGATACCTTCTTTCAGGTCAATTTTTAGGTTAAAATTGCAATGGAAAGCAAGAATGGAGACCTTGCTTTTGCTAAACACATCAGCAAAGTTGTGATATTTTAGAAAAATATGTGAAAGGTCAACTAAAGAGGCAATAAAGGAAGAATAGAGATAGCTCTTTAAGAAACAGAGTCACAAACAGAATGGGACTAAGCAATTGAGGCTACAGACATGTGTAAATGCTGATAAGCTAAGTAGCTTAATTAACAGAGGTCTAAAGTCAGGAAAATACAGTAAATTGAATTTGGAGTTAGTCTGGGTTGGAGAGACTGGAGACTATGGAGGTAAGCTTATAGAAATTGGCATATTTGGTTCATATGAGCAAAACAAAATATGTCACAATATCCAGTCAATTAATAAATTGTGGTAGGCAAGCCAGTTATATTCTAAAACAAGAGAACTAGATTTATTCAATGAAGTAACATAGAATATTATTAAAGTAATATTACCTATTTTAAAATAAATAGAGAGATCAATGGCATTGATTATTATAGAGTTAGAAGTGCCATTGAAAAGTTGAAGCTGCAATAAAGGAATGAAATAGATTGGAAGATTATAAATACTAACTAACTTGATATTTACAAAGTAATCTGAAGAACCAGAGTTAATTAGAGAAGAAAATAGAGAAATGGTATAAGAAACAAGAATTACAAGAGGCATAGGTAAACTAGAATCTGAAAAAGTGAATATATTAAGTCTAATCTCCTGTGAGACATGGAAAGAACCAATACAATCTCCAGCCTGTATAAAGTTCTAAAGATTGCAGACTATTTTTTTACCTGTAAGGCAAAGGCCTCTGATTTGGCTTCTGAAGTGAAGATCTTGGTGGCACAAGCCTTAGCTCTCTTAAAGGTAAACTTAGGGTAGTCTTTGGCTATGCAGCCAGCAATTCCACAGAATATATAGTGGCTTAGAAAACTATCCCAATATTTGCATGTTTTGCACTAAATGTAATGGCCATTAATAACTACTAATTATTATGCTAGACTATAAGTGTATGAAATAGAGTACTTGCTCTTGGCTTTCTATTGGTCTAATAATCAAAGCATTTGGTTATATTTTGATAACATGGCAATCATATCAAAATGACAACTTATTGTATTAGTTTTTTGACTTTAAATAGAATATGGTATTTAGTATCTGATATAACCTCTCTTGGTCTTGATAACTGCTTGAATTTTTCTAGGCATGCTTTCCATCCATTTTTTCACAGAAAGACTTTTTCACTCTATTATCATTCTATTTTATTATTGATAAACTCCTGTAGATACCCTTTTATAATCTAAAAGATATCTTTTTAAATAATCTTAAGTATGTTTAATAGCATTAAAATCTGAAGATTGAGTAGGCCAATCCAAAAGCTTGATATCTTGCTCCTTAAACCAAATTTAAGCTATTTGAAAGGTATGCTTGAAATTATTAACTTGCTAAAAGATAATTTTATTTGAAGGAATTTCAGAATTCTCCATGCTTTATAACAATCCTTTCTTCAAATTGCCACATATTATTTAGCATCCATTCTTTCCTCAACCTTACTTAAAACTCCCATACCATTCCATCCAATATAGCCTTATATTATGATTGATTTTCCTCCAAACTTGACTATATCTATTGATTTTAGTCTTATCTGACCAAATTACCCTCTTTTAGTTCTTTACAGTTTAATGCTGGTACTTCTATTATAACTTCTTCTTTTACTTAGCATACTAGCTTACTTTAGCACATATAATACTTTAAAAACATTGCATGGTCAAATTTATGCAATATCCAGGTAGTGACATAGTGGCTGGGCCAGTCTCAAGTCTTTTTAGACTTAAGTACTCATGTTACTAGTCCTTTCTGGCTTCTCATGATTATTTTTCTTAGTCTTTAAGCCTCTTTTAGATTATATTCCTTGTACTCTTGCCCTAGTCTCCATGAAAATCTAGAGTATTTCTAGAGTATTGGTGCAAGCCCCAGAACCCATCTTCTCATCAAGTTCAATGGCAGATCTTTCTTTCTGAATTCAATTATGTTTTTATTCACAAACTGGATTCCTCTAATGGACAGGCAATGCACTCTCCCACTGTCAGATGTCAGATTATTCCCTCCCAGTGGATTTTAATAATGACATTACAATACTTTCCTCCTCCCTTTTTGTGCACTTCATTAATCTTTCTTCTTCCTTCTTTGTGTACTTTGTGGACATTGCTTCGTTTTCATCTTCCTTATCTCTTTCACCCTCGTGATGTTATGACAGAGACCATGTGGTCTTTAAGAATTCATGAAATTAGATGTTTGTTTCCAAACCTTTAAGATTTAAACTTTTACATTTGATGCATTCTTCTTCTCTGGGAGGTCACTCAGGACAACTATGTACCTTTCAACTTCTGACTCATTATTATTTTTGGCCATCTTTGAAAGATAATATTGCAATCTTTATTTAAAGCTGCCCCACTTATGCAATGGTCACAGATTTGAAGTCAAGTTTTTAGACTCTTCCTCTTCCAGCAGCCAACCAGCTGTAGACAGATCTCTCGGTGGATTTGATAACAGGGTTACCATTGGTGCAAGATAAGAATAGTATTTTAGTTGTAATGGATAGGTTTTTGAAGAAAGTCATTTTTGTTCCATTTTTTTTTTCTCTTTTCTCTTTAGGTTTAGCTGAAATTTTCTGTGATCATTTTTGGTAATGTCATGGCCTACATTTCCTCAAAAACATTGATAGCTTACCATTAACAGACTGATGGACACAAAAACCAGCTTAATCCTCCTCTTTTGCTGCCCAATGCAATCAATTATTCTCCAATATTACTGCCTTCCTGGAAAAAAACACTCAGCCAGCCTATGCCTCATATCAGATTGGCAAGATGGTTATGCTATCCACTTGCAATTTTTCCCTCCTCTATCCTTGTAAGAAATTAATCCAACAATAGATTGGTCCCTTCAAGGTCATCAATATATCATTTAATCTTATCTTCAGTATGCAGACCCTTGATGGTTCTCACACTGGCTTCTTTTATTTTTGATTTCTATGTTGCATGTATGGGAAAGTTCCCATTTGGTTCTTAGCTCCTCAACTTTGAGCACCTGTATTATACTTGTGTTAACTTAATGCTGTTTCTTATTATTCTCTTCTTGCCTGAGTATTTGGCATTAAGATCTCTTGATGCATAACAACACTGAAGTGCTTAGATAAAGAGGAGAAATATGCCCTCCAGACTTTCAATTATTACCTGGCTTGCTAGCTTCGTGACCTTGTAGACATTGATATTCAGCTCCATTATGTCACTGGCTCAGCCCTATCAGATCCCAATGCCCTCCTGCTACACTGACCTCTGTTTCGCTAATTTTAAGGATAACACTGAGGTCACTGCCATCTGCAAGCATGAGTCTCCTCTGCCTCTCCCTTCTTTTTAAATGGGACAATAAAAACCCTCCTCTTCTCACATGCTGATAAATAAAGAAGAATAGAGCGGAAGGTAGGGATGAGGCAGTGGCCTCATGGATCAGAAATGAAAGAAGAGAAGCATAAGAATGGAACATAAGGTGCAGGGAGAATGAACAATCTCTGTCACATTATATGACTAGTTACTCACATGATAAGACTGTAACACTACGAGTTATTTTTCATTTTTACCATACGCTAATTTCTCTTTACTATTATATAAAGCGGCAAGGACATAAACTAGTTCCCCAGTCTGGACCACATGTTTACTTGTTTACCTCGTTTTCTAGTGTTACGCATCTATGTGCAACAACTATGGTCTTTCATTATACATTCCTAAATTCTCTTCCATTCTTTTTCCTTGATCCATACAGCGGCTATTCATTTACCTCTGGCGCTTTCACTACTACTCCATTCTACTCCAGTTGTGCTCATGCTTTTCCTGCACCAGCAATACTATTCTGCTTCATCTCTGTACTCTCTCCTGTTCTTGTTCCTGTCATATTCCTGTTTTACCTCTTGCATCTTCTCATCACCTTTAAGTTTTAGACTAACATGCATTGGTGCTGTCATTGCTAACATCTCCATTTGTTTTCAAAATGCATTGGCATCTGTTCTCACTTCCGAGACAACTCCAATCTCATTTTCTTTTCTCAGAGCATGGATAATTACAAGGAGTTTATAATCATAGATGTTATAAAAAGGTAAGAACAGGGATGCCAATCTTTATTAGTGTCAGTTTTAAAAAAATACCATTAAAAATATAGGCAGGTGCATTAGTGATAACAAGGATTCTTGCTATATGTCTTGGAATAAGTTTTAACATTGAACCTCTACGGTTTTTACAAGTTCCTTGATTCAAACCCCTTCTTGCCTAGTTCTCCTAGCCTCTAGTTCAAAAGTTAGGCCTTCTGAAAATAATGTCATGTCAAGGTGAAACTAAAGGTAATAGGAATGATAAGAAAGAACAGGAGCAGAAAACAGGAAGTTAGATTAGAATCACTATGGAGGTTTAAACTATTGGAATGATTTGGAGTTAATATATATAAAGTTATAATATTATAAATAGAAAGAAATAGAGGTAAGGAAAACTAGAAACATGGGATATAACAGTAAATATCAGAAGGAATGCAAAGATTCCCAGGAGGAGCATTCCCAGGAGGAGCCTTGAAAGAAGTGAGAGTGGGAGAACAATGAGAAGAAGAACTGCCTTTAAGGCAAAGGATAGTAAAGCAGGCAAGTGAGCTTGATTATGGCCAGATTGCCATGAAAAGCAGGTGCAGTACTGATAAACAGTGCAGTTAATGCACCAGTGTCTGCACTAGTGTCCAAGTACATGATATTAAAAGCAACTGTCTGAGTAGCAGAAGATAGAATATGGGGAGGAATGTGTGGCCATGAAGGCTGGTTCACCAGTGTTTGACTCTGTACCTTGACAAATCTCTCTTTGTCCAAAATGTTGATTTCTTAGCCAAGCACTATTTTTTTTTGGATTAAGATGACAAATTATAAAATCTCCTTCCATATTATGGCATGTGGAAAAGAGACATTAATTCCTGGACCCCCATGGTTGCAGACCTAAACCCCATAGTAGACTAAATGGCTAACTTGCTCATTATCTTCTACACCCTTAGCCTACTCTGTGGAACTTTATCATTCCATTACCACACAGCCAACCCTGAATCAATACTAAATCAGAGAAACCATGGTCCCAAATAATGATCACCATATTCAGTATCTGGCTCATCATTCTTCTAAATATTCCATTATCCAATAACTCTATGATTATCATTTGTTTTAAGCAAGAATTGCCTGCTTAGAATTTCTTCCCACAGTACCCATTGCCAAATTTATAACATTCACTAAAGCTTGCCATAAAGCCAAGAAGACCAAATCTACTATTACTCTCCCTCTAAAATACTCAGCATATGCCTTATTTTTTTCAGATACTCTAAAAACCTTAAATTACCTTCCTCCATCTCAACCTTATAATCATTAGATTAACTTAAAGGAGTCTCCTGCTTGCCAAGAGGTTTTTGATTTTCTCAAGGCACTTTTCCTTTCTTAACCCATTTTACAGCTCCTTGATCTATCTATAATTATGAACTTCTTGTGATTATCTTGTGCTCTTAAGATCTAACAATACTATCTCCATGATTTTTTGTTCTTCATCCAGATTTTTACTAATGATAAGAACCTGACTTACTTCTGAGCTCCTTAGACTTTGAATTATTGACAAGGCCACTGGCTTCTTAACCTTGCAGATTATGACATTCAATTTTATCATGTTATTGGCTTTGTTCTTGTAGATCAAGATGTCCTCTTCTATTATTCTGACCTCTGTCCCTTGTCTGCCTCTAACAATGTGAAAATTACTATCCTTTCCAAACATTTCTTTTACTATATGATTGATATATCCATAACCACCGATATAATAGTCCCCTCTAACTCTCTATCCTCTAAAAATAGAAAGATACTCCCATTGTCCCTGCCCAACTCAGTTGCTTTGCAGACTAGCAGCTTTGTGACAATTTTCTGACCTACTGTAATCATGTCCTTATTGCTGATAATGAAGCCCTCTGCCATTCTATTCTTTCCCATTGCTATAACCATGTAATTCACTGGTCACTCTAGTTATTTTACAAGAAAACAACTGGTTTCCATGGAATCCTAGTGTTCTGGTCTTTCCACTGATGTCAAGAAATATGTTAATGGCTATGCTATCCTCTTGGTTATGATTGATCAAGGGCTTACTAAGACTAAGGGAGTGATCCTCTGCTCTATCATAAAAGCTTTATCTGCTAAGAGTATTATAACCCTCTTTTTCCATTTGGTTTTCACAACAAGATTATTTCTAATCAAGGCCCCTTCAAATGGACTGAACAGATTCCCATGTGAAGTTTGTTTATAATCAATGTTCTCACCCAGTCACTGGCCAATCTTCCTTTTTTTTTTCTTAATGGGCTATGAACTTTGAGCACTTTTCTCAGTTATCCCTAAATTTCCTTGTTCCTGCCATTGCTAACAGACTTAAAATCTGTCAGTGGTTGGAGACAATACTCTGGCAGCCCGTGATCCTGCCTGTCAAACTATGGCAGCATGGATTTATTTCATGTTTACTCCTTTTGCAAAAGAATCTAAGATTTGGCTTAAAGCCAGAGATCTGAAATGTATTGTAGTTTACCCAAAGTTTACTCTAAAATATAAAGGGCTCTTTACCATCATGGAGATATTTGTTGTCTATTGTATCCCATACCTTGAATTCAATTCCAACCCAGTTTATTTTTGATACTCACACTTAGTACTAACCAGCAAGTTACTCTAGCTTTTTGACTTTTCTTAATGTAACTTTGGTTTTTTGATACTATTCCATCTGACTTTAGTTGCATCTGTGTGCTCCTTTATTTCCTTATTATTCATTAACTCTAAAACTTCTTGTAGTTTATCTGTGAAAAAAATGATTCTGCAAAGAAACTCTGATATGGGGAAGATAGGAGATAGTATCTGCAGGATATCATCATCATTTTTATTAATTGGTTCTAAAGGTATTTCAGAGATATACTTTAATTTATGGTAAATTAGAATCTACTGGACCTTGAAAGGTGATGGAAACTCTAAAACTGGCAAAAAAGAACAATTATTTATAGAATCCAGTAAAGCAACTCTTCTTGGTAAATTTGAACCTTCAATATCTTGGATTTCTAAATTACTTCAAGTAAAACTATATTTGAAAGATTTATACAGCAATTGCATTTCTTTAATTATTGTACTCTGAATTTCCACTGTGCTTGAATCCCATACCATAGCTAGAAGCAGCTTTGAAAGAACTAACTTATTCTACTCTAAAATTTCAACCAGAAATAACATTTTTATTGAGAAATCCATTATTAATAGCTCCAAGTTCTTAAATTTTGACTGCTTCTGAATTTTCTTGCCTTTAGCCTTATGAAGTACAATTATTTCTGGGGAAAGGATATCTAGTTGGAAAGAGAGAAAAGGCAGTGATTGTTTTTTAGCTTTAGTATCTACTTGTGGAATATTTTCTCTGATTTCCTTGGTTCCAGCTTTCATCTGCTTTTGCTTACTCTGCTTAGAACCTTTGCCTTTATTAGCCTTGGCATCTACTCAAGGAGCAATGCTCAACTCTTTTATTTGCTATACCTTTATTGATAACTCTAATAATATCTCCTTTAACTGCAACTTATTTTTCAAAATTCTAAACTCATTCCTTGAGCTCAGTAACTTCTTTCTTTGTCCTAATTAAAGACTCCAGAAGGCTTTGTGTAAGATTTTCATCTGAAAATGCCTTGGTATTTGCTACAAAGGAAATTTTTTGTTTTTTTAGCTGAACTGCCAAAGATCCTTGCATTGACTTCAATATTAACCTCTGGGCTAAGCCTTTTAATGTTGTGCTGGGAACAGGAATAGTTTTAGAACTTCTTAGTTCAACTTGTGACTGCTGCACAACTGCAGGCTTATGTTCTTTAAAGAAATATATATGGGTCTGCTGGCAACTATCTCCTTTGTAATCCTTGCATCTGTATACATAGTAGTGAATTTCCTTTGGACAATCTTTTGCAAAATGTCCATTAGTACTGCAATTATAATAACTGGGGCACTGCATCAGAAAATGTCCTTTCTGTCTGCAAACCTTATAGACCATGACTCTAATTGAACCTTTTGATAAAGCAGAAGAAACTACTGCTAATGGAGTAGCTTTTGTTTAAGCAGGTGCCTTAACTGCTGTGATATAAAATAAGGGGGGAACTTTATACTTTTTTAACTAACTTACCTTGTTTTCAATTCCCTTTTTAAGTTCTACTCTGATCTTAAAGACCTTGCTTTGGAACAAGTGGTATACTGGCCAATTCTGAAAACTCTTACCTAGCTTAACTCTGATTTCTTCTGACTAAACATAGACTGGCAAGAAAATGCTTGCTGTAAATGGCAATGTTATTTCAAATGTTAGACTGATAAAATATGGGATGCTTCTCTGATATAGCTAAATAAATGAACTTGCTACTTTTCTTCAACTATCTACCAGTAGATTTTTCTTGTTAATACTGACAAACTTGTGACTTCTTTGACATTTGATCTTTTATTTCTTTATATGCATTTACCTGGTTTTTTTGTGGCTAATCCATAATCTGATGCTTCTAATCTGTTACAGACTGTAAATAAGTCTTGATCTAGTATTATGTACCTAAATCTGTAATGCCCTATATATAATACAGACTGGCATATAATAGCAATGAACAAAAATGACAAGAGGGCTTTTATGCTAGTTGCTCCAACTAGGTAAATAGAGAGAAGAAGAGAGTTTAATGGATATCTACAATAAAGAGAAAAGCCAAAGGATAAGGATCTTTCTAGAATCACTACATGGCAACTAGTTCAAGAAAAGAGTAAGATACTGAATATTATAGAAGGTCAAAACTGGGAAAACTTCAAGTCTCTCTCTATTTATATATATATATACAGCAGAGGCATACAAATCAGGTATAGAAATGGTAACTACTATCTATGAATCAATAGCAGTAAATACACATGCTGATAAATAAAGAAGCATGGGGCATAGAGTAGAGATAAGGTAGTGGCCTTGCAGATTAGAAATAAAAGAAAAGGGAATTATATTATGAGAATATGAAAGAATAAAAGAAAAGATGCAGGAATAGTGGATATAAATAAGGTATGGTCACCATAAGGCTAAGAAAATCCCATCTAGATCTCTGCCACAGATTAATTTTAATGTAAATTTATTAGATCAGATATTATTAACATTAAATCTAGATCTTATCTGAGATCTGCCACATTATATAACTATTACCATATATCAGGGAATACTCTAATAAAAAATCAAATCTATATCTAGAGTTAACCTTGTTTAGGCAAGTGAGTCTCACAGTTATATAACAAAATTATTAGTGTTTACTAAGTGCATAATAGAATAACTTACTGTACAATAGTTTATGATAGGCCAGACTTATATGGTCTATATACATATTTGTATTATATAAAAAAGGTTGAATTCAAGCTTAAGTTTTTCAGTCTTGTGCATTTGAGCCTTTGCTTATTATAAGTAACTTGACTTTTCTTCTCTCTGCCAAGTTCTACTAGCTCCTAGTTCAAAGCTAGTACTAATATTGCATTTACCAGAGTATAGTCATTGAAATATGGGACATAAGTTTGATAGTTGTTACTATTTCAATAATTAGTAAGAAAATAAATTACCTAACAAAGCACATTAGAATATTTGAAATAAAAGATAAAACTGTCATATTCCAAGTTATCAATCTTACTCTATTCTGTCTCTAGTATAACTCCAGTTGCTTTGTTTTCTTACCTTTATTTCTTTCTATTTAATAATACCTACAATTTTGTATATATTAACTTCAAGCCATTCTAATATATCTCTATAGTAATTTCAATCTTACTTTCTGTTTCTATTTTTTTTTTCTTATCCATTTTTGTTACCTTTCAGTTTTATTTTAACATAGCATTATTAGTATTATATCTGATATTTTTATTTGTATTTAGAATATATTGGTATCTACCATTACTTCTAAGACAACTTCTATCTTATCTTCTTTTCTTCTTAGATAATCTACTTATTCAAGGTATAAGTACTAGAGCTTTGTATCTTGTACCTTAGTTTAAATATTAACATAACTTAGTACTTTCTCCTACTATTATATATTTTCCCTCAACCTTGTAAGTAGGCTCTATGTCTGTTATGCAGCTAGCAAACACAATGGCCTCAAGCATGTAACCATGGGAACTTTAGAGCATGTAATGTGAATGGTTACATAGTTATGTAATCAAAAGCATCTAATCATACAAATAAGTAATTTTATAAGAATAACTCTAGACTAAGGCTAAGTTCTTTATATCAGAATATTTCCCTGTACTAGGTATTAGTCACATGATGTGACAAATCTCAGATAAGATCCAGATACAGTCCCTGATGAAATCTAATCTTATAATCTAGATAGAGGATCTGATTTGTGGCAGAGATTTAATGAATCTTCTTGGCCTTATAATGGCCAGGTCTATTTCATATCTCTGATCCTATATGCTTCCATTCTTCCACATTCTCATGGTGTGGTTTCTCTTTCATTCTAACCCCTTGATTCATAAAGCCACTGCCTTACTCCTTATTCCTGCCCCATGCTTTCCCCTTACTTATTTAATATAAGCCTTACTACTATTGGTTATTAGATAGTAGTATTTTAGAGTAGGACTCCCTGTACTTGGTCTGTGCACAGACCCTGGCAATATATAAGGCAGGAAGTACAAGCTGAATTTTTCCCAGTCTTACTCTACTTGTTCTTTAGGCTGATTATCTGTGGGATTATACAATTAATCCACTAGATCTCTTTGCTGTTCTAAGATGGAATCCCATTGAGCTTTCTTTTGACAGGGGCTTCTCTGGTTGCTAAGCTTAGACTTTATATAGAATTACTATATTTTCTCTTTTATTCAGTAGCCTAGTTAGGGGCCACTAGCACAAAAGCCCTGCTTACAGTTCAAGAATAGGAGCATTTATCAAGGATGTCTCAAGTACCAAGGTTAGGGCAGGCAGAGCACCCATAACAATGTTCTCATATCTTTGAATTCAAGTCTTTATAACTTACTCTGATTCCCTAACTTCTTTTTAACCCCTTCAAAATTCAAAGTACTAGAACTAGTGCAAAGGCACATTACATAAGGTAAAGCCAAGCCTTATTCAACCATTTTTCTAGAGTATTTCAAAAAAGATCCAGTATATATCCAGTATTTAATAGAAACATACTTTATAAGATTTTGCAATGAAAATTGCAAATTATCTATTTGAAAAATATAAAAGAGAACCTGAATTTGAAAATGAAGTTTGCAAATGAATTCAAAGTTCTGTTAAAATAAGTTGGAAAGGAAACAAAATAAAAAATGAAAAGAATAACATGTAGAAAATATGAAAAAGTATAATATACTTATATTAAGCACTAGTAATCTGGCCACCATAGCAGGGCTTTTCTTTTTTCTTTTACCCTTACTACTATAATAGCTAATTTCAAAGCCATGCCCTGAAATACTATTAAATTGACTATGCAATATATCAATATCTCACCTGTTTTCATTGGTAACCTGGATATAACCAGGCTAACTACCCACTTTACTATTCTATGTCTTAGCAGTTTTCCTTCTTATCTTTTTTCCACTTTTACTTCTCTTGCAGATTCTTTTGTGGCTCTTTACATGGGTTCTTATATTTATCATGGCAGTTATATAGCTTATATTACTAGGCTTTTCTGACTCTTTTACTTTCTTTTTCTTTCTATTACACTAATAATGACAATATTATGGGTTCTTCCACCCTATCTTTCTAGATATGTCTGTAATTCAACTGGGTTATTAAATATAATAGAGAAATAATTATAGGAATTCCATTTCCTATTTTCTTTTGCTTGTTTTAGCTTTAGACTTTATATTTCTTTGGGACTTTCTTGTTATATTCTGAAATCTTTAAACTTTTTTTATTTTAGAATATTAATATTTCTTGACTAAGCAGCTATTACATATAGCCACTTCTCTTGTGTTTTATTTATTTTCACATAAATTGCTTAATTATCATTTGTTAACCTCACTGACTTACTACTAAGTCTTAACCTTGTTTCTTATACTATAAAATATTGTACTTTACCTTTTATCTTCTTATACTACTTCTTATCTTGATACTCACCTTGTACCTTGTATCCTGATAAATCCATTCATGTTTGTGACTTTTTGTTGGCAAACACTCTAAGTCTCTTATTTTAGCAAGTCCAGTATTCTTGCTTTATTTTCACTACCCAACTACAAGGCTTATAATGCTGTTTTATTTCTGTATCATATTCTTGTTATTAGACTAACACTTTATTAAGCCTTACTCTAGACCCAGGACCATTTCTTTGAGGTCTATGCTAGTTTCTACCTGGACCTACTGTAACAAATGCCATATCTTATAGAAAGTCAAAAAACTGTTTTAATAAGTTATTATTTTGATATGGCTGCCATTTTATT
The DNA here is from genome assembly GCA_038088935.1 of Pulveroboletus aff. viridisquamosus. Lineage (NCBI taxonomy): Eukaryota > Fungi > Basidiomycota > Agaricomycetes > Boletales > Boletaceae > Pulveroboletus > Pulveroboletus aff. viridisquamosus. Next base: position 27,874 of record JBBPJW010000287.1, read on the forward strand.
GAAACATAACCAAATAATTTGATTCTTAAACTGATAGAAATTCAAGAGCCAGTACTACATTTTATATACTTATAGTATAGGATAATAATTAAATGTTATTGAAAACCATCACATTTAATGCAGAACATGCAAATACTGGAATAGTTTTTTGAGTTACTATACATAATAGATTTATATATATTTAGAAAGCCCTTAATTAGAGCTTTCCAATAATACCTAGATTTGAGAGTCTAGTATTATTCTCTTATTCATTTTTACTATCCTGTCATATTCTATTATTTATCTTATTAACTCCATTTCCTCTAGAATAACTTTAGGTAATTTCTCTTAAAAGCTGTGTTCTCTTTGCTGTGTTCACTAATTCTCACCAATACTAAATGTGGTTATACCTCATTAACTACCATAATAACTCTGTCCTTTTCAGTACTACTCCAGATAAAATTTTAGTTACTATTATACTTATTACTTTTAGTCTCTATTTCCTTATTTTACCTTATTTAAATTACCTTTAGTTTAACCAGCAAATGTTACCTTATGCCCTTATTTTTTACTTAGCATTATGTAAGCTGCCACATATATTTTTTATGGCTAGTAATATATAAGGGCAAGAGTATTAAAATACAACTATTATATTACTAGATTAACTAAAAGCAAAGGGCTTGTGCTGATTTTATATTAGAGACCTTTGAACTAGAGGTCAGATGTTATAATTTCATTTTCACTTTTTTTTATTTTTACCCTCTTTATACTTTTACTTTTACTCTTTACATGTCATATTATGTGACCATGGTAACTCTTATCCTTTTACTCATTTCACCTCTTTACTTTTTCACATTTTCATATGTTATAGTCTAGACTATTCTAGACCATGATGTCTTAGCCTTACAGTTACTATAAGATACTGCTAAGATACTTACTATCTTTATGCCATTGGTCAGCTTACTATAGCATTATTTAGGGCAGACTCTAGGAACATGGTCTATATGTCATTCTGTAGCATATATAAAGGGCTGGCTCAAGCTGGGTTTCTCCAGTCTTGTACACTTGAGCTCTTAGCTTTATACAAGGCCTTAACTCTTTTATTTTCTTGCCTAGTTCTCAGTGGCTCTTATTCAAAGCCATTGCTTGTTTTAGTTGTATCTATCAGTTAGCCATTAAGATATGAGGATAGGACAGCCAGTTGCCATTTTACTTGCATAAGACTATCTTACTGGTTGATGCAGTTTAGAAATTATCAATAGTTATGAGGTTAAAATAGTCTTATAGTAGCTAAAAAGACTTACCTTTGGAGACATGAGAAATAGTTACTCAAATTTGTTAACAAGGCCATTTTAGAATTTGAAAATGACATTTTAGGAGCAGAGTCATTTACTATGCATTTTATATAGTTTGATTACCAGATATCAAAAGACTTTGAGGTTAAGAAGGCTAGAAATTGCCAAGTAGTAGCATTTGAAAGACTCTGCTCCCTTAGGCCATTAGCAGCTCTCAGAACTCCATTTAGATGACTTAGAAAGGTCTATGGTAAGCCTATTCTATATTACCTAAAGAAGCAAAGTATCTGCACCAAAAGAATCAAAGTAGTACAAAGGAAAAAGAAGCAGTAAAGAGCAGGAAACAGAGCTTTAGTTAGGTTTGCTGATCCCATAGTTACCAGAACTCATCACTACTGACCCATCCACCCTTTATTTAAGTCAGAACTTCCCATAAACTTTATTATACACTACTTAAAAAGAACATTGTTCTTAGATCTCCAGCAACAAGCTTTTTGGATGCTATTCTTCATTTCACATCAACAAGAATATCAATTGAAGATGTCTGGCAAGAGTTTAAGTATTGAAGAAAGGTTAAAGAAATTGGTGGGTAAGAAAAAGATTACAGATTCTAAAAAGTGGAATAAAAACTAAAGGAAATGGAGGCTATGGACAGTAAAGATAAGGGTCTGGGCCCTCAAACAAGAATGGAAAAGCAAAAGAGGTTTGTCAGTGGTGATTTTATTCAGGTTAAAAGAAAGGGCATCCAGGTTTACCCAAATTACCATGAAAAAATTTTGTATCTGAAGAATTCAATGAATAGTCAAGGAAGATTAAGAGAGGATGGGGCTTGGCCCTTATTCAGAATATTGTGGAATAAGCTTAAAACTTATTTTTACATAGAGGAATTAATTCATAAGACCTTGAAAAAGTTGAAAGCTTTCTCCCACTTCATTTTTATTAACTTATATTTGTAGAAGTTTGAGATTCTTAGAAAAGATGCTGAGATTTTCATAGAACATATGGTATAGCTGATGAAAAAACAGGTCCAATATCAGACCTATTTCCAGACCCTGCTATAGAAAATCAAGAACATATATAAGAAGCAGATAGAGCAATTTTGAACAATAGAAAGAGTATTTGTGAGGTTAGTAGTCAAAAGGGGAACTTCTTTTCAAGAACATTTTCAATCAAGGTTTAATTCTCCTTAAAGCCCTTTTCCTTATTCTTATTTTTTCTTACTTTCCAACCCAAACAATTAATACAAGCCATAACCCCCTTGGACTTCCCCTCTCTGTTTTACAGCAGTCAGAATATAGTCTGTCCAGGGTATACCCATAGACATAAGACAACAGAATTTCCTTATGTTCAAAGAATGTTTCAAATGCCACTAAAAGAGATATTTGGCCAAGAACTGCAAAACAAACCTTCTTTTTACATTTCCAAAGGATTTCAATTCCCAGCAGTAATTGCATATAGTATGCTACAGAGACACATATGGCTGGTACATAGCTAAACTGATAGACATGCACAAGCTTAAGATAGAAGCCAAGAAAAAACAATCAACTTGAATTTAAAAAATCCAGGAATAGCTCTGGTCTTTAGTAAAAAAAGCCAATGCCTATTTTAGAGACAAGTTCACCAATAAGATAAAACAGGGTTTTTATAGCAGATCTTGATTAGTTGAGATAATCAAAATTCTGCTTTTATAAATAAATTTTCTTTTTTAGCTTCCATTAACACTTGCAGTAGCTTAGGTAGTAACTATAATGTGAACTATAATTTATCTTCTAGTTCTGTTTATGAGGGGTCTTAAAAAAGCTTGGCTGCAGGTAATAAAGCAGTGCTTAATACCTTATAAAAAGAAAAGAAAAATTTGGCAAGCAATTTATTCTTATAAGCTAGTACTTACCTTCTAGATTATAAAATCCTCAAAAAAGAAACACTAAAAACATATGCAAAGAATAAATTTTATATTGAAACAGTAGTTAAAGGATTAGTTAGTAAAACACTATGAAATGGAAAAGATTGGCAAAAGATGGGTACAATATTCACACTAATTGATTTAGAGGCCTCTATTACTTTTGTGAATAAAATGTTTGTTAAAAAATGCAATATTAATGAATTATCCCTGTTCAAAAGCATTCAGATAATTAATACTGATGGATCCAGAGAAAATATAGAAGAAGTACACACAAGAATTATTCTTTATATTTGCATGGTTAATAAAAATGACCAGCCATATGAGAAAGCCATTCAAGCTTTTATTACTAATTTAGAAGAATTAGAACTAACTTTAGAATATAATTGATTAAAAAGGCCCAATTCAAAAATAGACTGGGTAAATAAAACAGTGGAGTTTGTATCTGACTTTATTCCTATAAAATCCTTATCTGATAAAGAAAAGGAACTAAAGGAACAGATATCAAAGGACTTCTAAAAATATCATGATATTTTTTTTCAAAAAGAACTTAGAATAAATGCCAGTTAGAAAACCATGGAATCATATGGTAGATTTAAAGAAATGTTTTGTTTTAAAGAAAGTTCAGATAATACCTCTATCCAATAAAGAAATAAAAAAAGTACACAAATTTATTACAAAAAATAATAATAAAAGGGTATATTTGACCCTCAAAATCCCTTCAAATATTACCAGTATTCTTTATTGGTAAAAAAGATGGAGGAAAAAGAATGATTATTGACTACAGATACCTGAATGAATAGATTATCAAAAATTCTTTTCCTTTACCATTAATTTCCACACTAATCAATAGATTAAAAGGTGCAGATCTTTTTACAACCCTAGATCTGCAGTGGGGCTATAATAATATCTGGTTATGAAAAGATAATGAGTGAAAGGATGCTTTCATCACTTCTATAGGGGCTTTTGAACCAGTCATCATATATTTTAACATATGCAATAGTTCAGATACCTTCCAGAATATGATTAACAATATCTTTCATAATTTCTGGCCTTTTTTGCTTATCTATATAAATAACATTATTATCTTTTCTAAAGAAAAATCATGGCAGGAACATGCTTGAATAATCAAACAGGTACTTTAATGCCTTTATAATAATGACATTTTTTATAAAATCATCAAAATGTCACTTTATTCAAAAAAAGATGGATTATCTTGAAATGATTGTCTCTAAAGACAGGGTCAAGATATAGAAAGAAAAGATACAGGCAATTGTTAATTGGCCAGTACTGCATACTCTTAAGCATATTCAAGTCTTTTTTGGACTTGCTAATCATTATTAGCATTTTATTCATGGATTTACTGATATTACTCAATTTCTTAATAACCTGTCAAGAAAAGATGTACCCTTTACCTGGGATTAAAATCACCAAGTAGCTTTTAAAGCTCTTAAACATATTATGTCTTTAGCTCCTTTTCTGATCTATCTAAACTTCTCTTAACTAGTTTATGTGAAAACTAGTGACTTAAACATTGCCATAATGGCTGTTCTGTTTTATCTAATCAATAGTAATTGGCACCCTGCTGCATTTTTGTCTTACTTTTTATCTGGAGTAAAATAAAATTATCCCATATATAACAAAGAACTTTTGGCTGTTGTTTATGTACTTTATAAATGGCACCATCTTCTTATTACCCATCTTGATTTTAAGATTTGAACAGATAATCAGACTTTGGAATATTGGTATAAACCACAGGATCTTTCTTCCAATAAGCTTATTGAATAGAAATCTTGATGGAATATTGTTTTACCATTATCTACAAGCCTGGTCCTAGTAATGGCCATGCTAATGCACTTTCTTGTCATACTAATCTGGTAACATTGTTAATAAGTCCAACAAAAATGTTATTATTTTTATTCCATCCTTTTTTTCTGTCTATCCCATTATCCTCTTGAATTTCTTCCTTTTTAAAGTCATTTCTGCTTTTTCTCAACTTCCTTATAACTCTCTGGGGTTATGTTAATTTAAAGCAGAGCTACTTTACACATTCAGAGACCAATGCTCTTTTTATTTCTAAATCTCTTAGGCAAGAGGCTATTTAGTATTGTTGTGACTCTTCAATAGCAGGTCATAGAGGACAACAACAAACTTTGCATTTGCCCAAAAGATGGTTTTTCTGGCCTAGTTAGGCAAAAAACATAGATACTTATTTACAAACCTGCCAAGTATGCTTCCTTATAAAGAGTTTGCAAAAAGCACTAGTAGAAAAACTTCTTTCTATTTCTATTCCATCATCTCCTTTGAAAGACATTTCCACAGACTTTATTACAGGACTTCCAGAATCAAAGAACTATAATGCCATATTAGTAGTTGTAAATAGATTTTCAAAAGAAGTGGTTTTTATTCCTTGTTTTCTAATACCACTTCTTCTCTTCATTTGACTTGTATGTTCAGGAACAATGTTTGATGCAGGCATGGGCTGCCATCTTCTATAGTTTCAGATCATGAATCATAATTTTCTTCTGCTTTTATATAAGAGCTCTGTTACTTTTTTAACATTTCTCAAAATCTCTCCACTGCTTTTCATTCACAGACAGATAAACAAATGGAATGCATAAATTGGGAATTGGAATAGTATCTGTGCCTTTTCATTGCCAAAAGACAAGAGCAGTGAATATACTGGATTAAAATAGCAGAATTCTCTTATAACAATGTGTATTTCTCTGCTATTTAGATGTTCTCTTTTGTGATTACCAAAAGATATATTCCTTGTCTTGGATTTAAAGCATACTTCCCATCCAATTTGTTTGCCCAAGAATTAGAATGCTTGCACAAGAAAACTCAGTAGGCATTACAAAAGGCTCAAGAATAGATGAAAAGACAAGCAGAAAAGAAAAGATCTGAAGCTCCTAAGTACCAGAAAGGCCAGAAAGTCTGGCTATCCATGGAGCATCTATCTCTTCCTTACCCTTTCAAAAAGCTATTTCAAAAATGGATTAGATCTTACAAAATCCTGAATGTTCTTTTCAATGCTATTTATCTATATTTTCTCTTATCTGTCTGTATATATCTGGTTATGAATATCTCTTATGTCAAATCTTATTACAAACCACTTTCTTTTTAACCAGTTATCTACCCAGATCCAGTAGAAATAACAGAAGAAGGGCAAGAGGAATAAAAAGTTCACAAGATTATTGACTTATAACTCAAAAAAGAAATATTGGAATATTTGATTCCAAGGGGCTCTTTAAGCCAATGGTAATGTTCTTCAGCCTCAATAACTTACCTGTTACATTTCAGCATTTCATGAATAACTCCTTCCATAACATAATTATAGAAGAATAATTAATCATTTATATAAATAATCCTTTTATTTTTTCCCCCAATGCTGAAACACATTGCCTTTATACTGCCTATATTCTCTAATGCATGGCAGAACTTAATCTTTACCTCAAACTGGAGAAATGTGCCTTAGTATCTGAGTTAGTAGAATTCCCAGAAGATTAAAGATATCCAGTTCTTTTTAGAGTTTGCCAACTTCTACCAATGATTTATCCCAAATTACTTCTTTATTGCTTGTCCCCTTCTCAACCTCATTAAGAAGACAGCTTCCTGGTCCTGGTCCCCTGCCTGTCAAGAGTTCTTTAATTCACTCAAGGTGCTTTTTCTTTTCCAGCCAGTACTTCAACTCCCTGACCTCTCCTGATCCTTTACCATTGCTACAGATGCTTCTGCATATATATTCAGTGGTATTCTTCTTCAAACCAATGCCAATTAAAACTGGCATCCCTACTTATATCTCTTACAAACCTTCTTCCCTGCTAAGAAAAACTATAATATCTATAATCATAAACTCCTTATAATTATCTGCACCTTGAAAGTCTAAAGACAATATCTCCAGAGCTTTCCCCATTTGATTCAGATCTTCACTAACCATAAGAATCTCACTTACTTCCATGCTTCCCAGATACTCAATTGCTAACAAGCTTATTGGCTTTCTAACCTTGTGGATTTTAATATTCAACTCCAGCACATTGCTGGCATCTTCCTAACTGGGCCTAATGTTCTTTTTTATTATCTGGATCTTTGTCTGGACTCCTCTTCAGATAACTTGGAAGTTATCTTGCTATCTAAAACAATCTTCTGCTGCATTATTAATATCACCCTTTATACCCATATTCACAAATATTAAGTGGATAATCCTCTTTATCTCTCCATTCTCCAGAAATGAAATGATTCTGTGCAAAATGGCTTACAGTTCTGCTTCTACAACTGGAAACTCTGTAATACTCTGCTCACATACTGTGATTATGTGTATGTTTCTTCAGATAAAACCCTTTGTTACTCCATTCTCTGCTGCTATCACAACCATGAAACTGCTGGTCACTCTGGCTATCTTAAAATCCAGCAGCTGATTCAACAGAAATTTTGGTGGCCTGGCCTTGCCACCTATATCCACAAGTATATTGATGGTTGTGCTGTTTGCCAACAGAATAAGGTCAACACTTACCTCTTCATGCCTGCTCTCCATCCTATTTCCTCAAAAGCACTTTATCTCTTCCAGCAGATCTCTTGTGATCTGATTACTAATCTTTCTCACTTGAAAGATTTTAATTTCCTGTTAATTATGGTTGACCATAGACTTACTAAGGGGATAGTTCTAGTTCCCATCAAGAAAATCACCATTGCTAAAGGAATAGCCATGCTTTTTTTAAAAAAAATCTACAAATAATTTGATTTGTATAACAAAATTATTTCTGACCAAGGCCTACAATTTGCCTTTACCTTTGTCAAGGAGCTTGGTAAGCTCCTCAACTATGATCTCTTCTTGTCCACCATGTACCACCCCCAGTTAGCTGAGAGACTGAGCATGTCAATTAGGAGATTAAAACCTACCTCCATATCCATATCTTTTGCAGAGCTAATCTGTTCAAGTGGGCAGAAAACATCTTCCATATAGAATTTATGCACAACTGCCACCCCTACTCTGTTACTCACCAATTACTGTTCTATCTTCTGATGGAATATAAACCCCATGCTCTTTTTTTGGTGATTTCCAAAATCCTAATGTCTGCCATTGCTGACAGGTTGAAATATTTGACCATAGCTAGAGATAAAGCCCTCACAGCCCATAACCTTGCATATCAAGTAATGGCATCCCACACTCATTTCAAGTTTGTTCTCTAGAAATGAAAGTTTGGCTAGAAGCATGAAACCTGAAATATTCCATTACCAACCCAAAGTTTGTGCCAAAAAGAGAAGGACTCTTTACCATTACAGAAGTACTCTCCTCTATAATCTATAGACTCCACCTTTTCTCAACCTGGAAGATTCACCTGGTCTTCCACACTTCATTGTTATTACTCTATCATGAAAATGACATCCATGGGAAGAATTTCCTGGCTTCACCTCTGGATCTTATAGAAGGTCAAGAAGAATATAAAGTTAAGCAGATATTAAAACATTGCAGCTTGACTTCTTCTTACTTCTTTCTAATCCAATAAAATAATTACTTAGCAGAAGAAAACTTATGGAAAGTTAAGTCCAATCTTAGTAATGCTTTCAAACTTCTAACCACCTATGAAAAGCAGTACTCCCTCATTATCTTTCTTATCACCTCTTCCTCTTATACTTCTCATATCAAGAAGTCCAAACCTCACAAATAACTATGTCCTTCAATATCAATACTACCCTGTCTTTTGTCTCCAATGTTTCATTCTCTTCTATCCAGAAAACCCTCAATGCAATTTCCCCATGTGTGCTCATTCTCTTCCCTCTGGAATTATTATAATCTCAGCTAATTCTTCCCTGTTTACTTTGCCCACCACTTTACTTGTTAATAGCTTCTCTATCAAGGAAACCATACCTGTTCCCATTGTATTGTCTCTGATTTCTATCCATCTAACTGACATATTATTATGTTCTATTGCCATCTCTGTTCTACCATCTGTTGCCTGTTAGACAACTCTTTGTTCCATTACTTCTGTTGACTTACTCCTCACCACCCATACTCTTCACTCTAGAGACTACAATAATGTATACTGCATTGGACTTTAGTCCTTTGTATTTGATGCATAACTCTCTATCACCATTGGCTTACACTTTGATGTGTATTCTCTCTTTTAAGCCTTATATTGGCTCTATTATCAGATCAAGAAGATGTTTCTCATTATCCAACTTCTTCATTATACTGCTGAGATTAATATGGATACTGTCCACACTGGTTTGAAACCATTTATTATCAATCATCCCTTATTCTAGATAATCTTATTTACCAGCTGGAGTTTGGAAAGTTTTTTATTAACCTTGACTAATTCAAACAAGAGTTATCTGCTGCTTGGTAGCATATCCCCTCTATATAACCTGCCACACCATTTGCATCCTTATCTCCACTTACACCTGCAGAACTAGATCATATTACTTAGACAGAGGCATGGTGATCTGATTATAATGAAAGGGCTCATCTATTCCCTAGTTACCCTTACTATCATGATGGATGTTTTCAATGTTATAAATTGGGCCATCAATAGATTCAATGCCCCTCCTATCAGTGCCCTACCTGTTTTTAATAACAATCAGACCATAATCAGTCTCACTACCCTTTTTAATGACCTTACCCTCAGCCATCCATATTGTCTTTCTTGTTCTCTGCCTGATTCTTATGCTCTTCATGCTTCTCTCACCACTTCCATGGTTTATATCACCATGCTTCCTCAACTTGCTTATCTCCACCACCTTCTTATCATATCAATGATGAAGATGATATTACTGACAATATTAGCTGAACTAATATCACAGGCTTCCCAGCAGCCTATGACTAGTGTCTGATTGGAACATCAGACATATAAAGGGGGTAATGTTATAATTTCCCATATCTTTTTCCTTTTGCCTTGCCTTAGTTTTACTTTTATATATCTTGGATACTTTCTTGTTTCTATTCTGGAACCTTCCATTTCTTTTGTTCCAGAATATTTTCTGACTCAGCCACTATTACTCATGATTCACTCCCTTTATACATGTTATCCAGTATTATGTATGGACTGCTTCTTCTATGTTCCATCCATTTCCATATAAATTACTTATTTAGCACTTGTTATCTCTATAACTCATTCAACTGAGTTTGAACCTTATTACTTGTACTATAAAGTAGTGTACTTTGCCTTTCT
>JBBPJW010000288.1:0-35920 GCA_038088935.1 Pulveroboletus aff. viridisquamosus
CAAAAGCAAATAATAACATTGCACTTACAACAGACAGTACAGAGAAAAGAAAGACAACTATCCCTACATGTTATAATTGTGGCTGGAAGGGACATAAAAAGAGTTAGTGCTGGAAGAAAGAAGGGAACTGTGAAGAAAAGGCTCCAAAAGGATAGAAACTGCATGGTAAGAAAAACTCTTCAAAGCTGAAGAACAACCACTGCACAAATATGGCAGCTAGCAATTGTTACGACTCTGGAAACCAGAGGCTACACCTAGACTGTGGATGGAAAAGGAGGAACATGAAGTAAACCCTAGTGGTGGCTCAATCGAGGAGCAACTGAGGATGACTCTGGAAGAGGAAGACGAAGAGGACTCGAATGAGACACGTGCGCGAGACTGCCTAGATCCTGTGCTGCTGAAGGGCCTGGTTTCCTAAGAAGAGCTTGATCTTCAAGCCTAAACTGCCAATGCTTCAAGTGATAAAGTCTGAGGACTTTACCACTATGAGCCGGCCTTTATATACTACTCTAGGGAGAGCACGGACCATGTACATCTGTGTCTACCCTGAAGTTGTACAGTAAGCTAGCCAGTAGTGTAAGGTGAGCAGCCTCGTGTAGGCCATAAGGGAAATGCATGTGTCGGTAATGAATGATGTGGGGGAATGGAAGGTAAGGGGTCAGGACACAGCGAGGACAGGGATCTAAATCCACAGATGAGATCCATCGGCAGATCTGTCAGATCCACGGAGATAGATCAGATCTATGATTGAAAAGATCCAGGGGATATCCAGGGAAGATCCCTAGATGTGCCTCATGGTCACTAACCTTATGAGTACTCATATAGTATAGCCAAGTCCTAAGCTAGGGTTTAGCCTGATAAGGGTTGGGATTCCCACGATCATGTGAGAGTGAAAGTGGTCATTGCATTGGTTTGCAACAGCAATAATGAGCCAGATGCTGTATTGGCTTGCAACCACCACCTGTTTACCTACCACTCAACCCATTACACACACAGTTTCCCCATCTTTCACCACTATCAAGTTATACAATAGTGGCACTATACTCCATCTCATGCATCTTAACTATGTCAATATCCTGAAACAGCAACTGCCATCCTGTTCTTGTAACTCAAGTTGAACCTTGGTGAACATTCCTAAGTCTGTCCTGGATAGCTGATAGGACTTTTGGTCTAGTGGCCCCTAACTAGGTGATATAGAGAATGGATAAGACCTGAGCCCTTGTATAAATCTTAGCCAGCAGCACTAGTAAACTAGCCTGTATAATCAGCCTAGAGGTCAAGAGAGCAAAACTGGGTTTCTCCAGCTTGCACCCCCTGCCTTATATATTGCCAGAGTCTGCACACAGACCATATACAGGGGGCCTACCCTAAACTATGCTATTTATGAACACCAATAGCAATACTGGCTTTATTGTAAAGGAGGAGAATGCATGGAGCAGATATGAGGAGTAAGGCAGTGGCCTCATGGATCAAGGGTAAGAAATGGAAGAGAAGCCACACCATGAGAATGTGGGAGAATGGAAGTGCACAGATTCTCAGATATAAATAAAGCATGGCCACCATAAGGCTGAGGAGATCCCATCTGGATCTCTGCCACAGATCAGATCCTAATCTAGATCATAAGATCAGATATCATTGGGTACTGGATCTAGATCTCATCTGAGATCTGCCACATTATGTGACTAATACCTTGTGCCAGGGAAATACTCTGATATAAGGACTTAGCCTTAGCCTAGGGTTAACCTTATAAGGCATCTCATTCACATGATCACATGCTCCTGGTCACATGACTATGTAACCATTTGCATCATGTGCTCTACAGTTTCCATGGTCATGTGCTGTAAACCATCATGTTTGCTAGTTGCATAACACATTCCATCTTATCCCATCAAAGCTGCAGATAAGTGAATCTTTAATGCTATTGGATGTGACAACCTTCATATTGAGCTATCCAATGGAAATTCAACAACCCCTGTTCTTTTTAAGAATATCCTGTACACACTGAATATGGGCAGAACTCTGATCTCCATTACAAAGCTTACTGCTGCTGGTTATGTGGTGATATTCCATGACCATTCCTGTTAGATTTTCACAAAGGATCAGAAACTTCTTGATGAAGTTCCTCTTATTAATAGGCTATACAAAGTTCAGCACTCAGTTATACCCTTTGCCAGCACTGTTTGGGACTTACAAACTCTACCAATGAATAAACTACATGCCTGCCTATGTCATATTGCTTCTTTCTCTATTTATAACATGCTTGCCAAGAACTGCATTGAAGGCATCAAACTGGACCCATATAATGAAACTATGGGTCAGTGCAATGCTTGTGAATATGGAAAGGCAATATGCAAACCCACAGAAAAGACCTGCAAGCCTGTTTGGCAGGTTTTTTTTGGTGACAAGGTCCATAGCAATGTTTGGAGACCATTATCTGTTACTATTCCAGGTCACAAGTCTTACTATGTGTTCTTTACTGATGATTACACTTGATACACACACCTTTCTCTTCTGGATGCAAAGTCTAAGACATTCAACTCTTATTGCCAATATAAGGCCTGGATACAGATCCAGTTTGACTTATGCATCAAATGCCTTCATACTGACTGTGATGGTGAATATCTAGGTATTAAATTCAAACGTTATTTGACTTTCAATGGGACTGAGCACAAGCTCACCACACATAATTACCCACAGTCTAATGAAGTTGCTGAATAGCTCAACTGGATCCTTGTTGAACATGTACAAATGATGTTGCATGCTAGCAGTCTCCCAAGAATGCTATGGAAAGAAGTGATTACATACAATTTGTAGGTAAAGAATAGGATGCCTATAAAAGTACTTGGTGGTATAATACCATATGAGTTAGTATATAAGCACAAGACCAATCTCAAGAACATCCTGGTATAGGGTATTAAGATTTGGGTATATGATTCTACCAGATTCAAAATCAATAACCATGTGTGAAATGGTTTCTTCTCAACCGTTGCTGAAAACCTGTGAACTGGTCCTAGTGATTGCTAACAACTCAAAGCTTGGGTTTGAACTAGATCCCAAGAGAACTAGGCAAGAGGAATATGGAGAATAGTCAAGGACTTGTATAAAGCCAAAGGCTCAAGTGCACAAGACTGGGAATCTCCCAGCTCATGCCAGCCTCTTTATATATGCTACAATGAGGTGCACGGACCATGTAAAAGGATCCGGCCCTAAGTATGCTACAGTCAGCTGACCAATGGCAGTAAAGGAGCGAGTACCTTAGCAGTTCCATGAGGAAAACTGCCAGGCATGATGTCATGGTCTAGGCTGTGATATGTGAAAAGAGTGAAGGAGTGAAGGAGTGAAGAAGTGAAGAGGTGACAATGTGAAGTTGTGAAGTTGTGAAGTTGTGAAGAGGTGAAAGAATAAAGGTGTCCCACGGTCACGTGATGTGAAAAGTAAAAAGTGATTATAACACTCTACCTGTGCTAACTTCCATTCTCCCACATTCTCATGATGTGGTTTCTCTTCCATTCCCAACCCTTGATCCATGAGGCCACTGCCTCACTCCTCATTGCCACCCCATGCATTCATTCATCTATCTATTTAGAGGCAGGAGCTACTTATGCTATTGGTGACCACAGATAGCATACTTTAGGGTAGACCCTTTGTACATGGTCTGTGCACCATGTCCGGCAATATATAAGGCAGAGGGTGCAAGCTGAGGTCTACTCAGTCTTGGCTCACTATGTCCTCTTAGCTAAACTGGCAGTTAGCGATCTAAGGCCTGATTCTGGAAGGATCCCCCTTTAGCTCTCACTAGCCTAAAGCCCTAAAGGTTTACAGGTCAGAGCCTCTGTGACTCACGAAAGGAAGCCTAGTTGTAGCCACTAGTACAAAAGCTACACAAGAAACCGTCCCAGGAAGGAGCATACACCAAGGTCCTGTGTATCAACGTGATAATAAAACCGTAAACCGCAACACTTCTTTCTTATTTAATAGTCAGCTTCTTCTGCTATTAATATCCATAGATAGCAGTAGTCTAGGATAGGCTTCCTGTACTTGGTTCATATACCTTCCTGGCAATATATAAAAGCAGATATAAGGTGGTCAAGTCTCTTAGACTTAATTACTTTGTACTTTGCAGTTTGCACTTTTTTAAATCTCAGTCCTTTTCAAAGCTTAGCTTCTTAGTTGCTCAAGCCCCAAGTCTCCTTTGAGTTCTTCTTATCACTCCCTCTTCCATTGATTCTTTCTAGAGCCTTCTTTGTGGTGTTTTTTTCAGTGTTTCTTTTTTCTCTTTGAGTCTAGATTTAGCCTCTGAAATTCAGAGTTATAACATGAGGTATTACTGTCAATAAGAAGTTTAATCAGTTATTTCCATGGAATGGCACCATAACCTACTAACTCTGCAATAGGCAAGTAAAAAAAGTGGATGCCAAGTACAGCTAATAAGAAAGCTAAAGTAAAAAAGTATGAAAAAGCACTTATCAAATGGGCCAAAAAGAATGTTATTGTCAAGCAACAAATTGCTAATGTTACTTCTGATTTACTTTTTATTTATCTACTTGGGAAAATGACTGCAGCAGAGTACTATGAGATACTAAAGGACCTGTTTAAGAAGTACTCATTAGTTGTCAGCATTAAACTGAGATATCAGCTTGGCAAACTAAAACTAAATAATCATGGTGACAAACATGCACACCTCAAGAAGATAGTGGTTATATGCAAAGAGGTTGTGTTCATGGGCCATTCTATATCTGATGAAGATTTATTCAATATTATTTTCATCTTGCTTCATTAGTCATATAATCTCACCTTATCATCCATCTCCTTAACTATTAAACTTAATGAAATCATGCTATCACCTACCATACTAATGGGTCTCATTGTTGACCAGTATAATCACTTCATTGTGCAAAACAGGAGCAAGTTAAAGTCAAAAGTAAATAATAATGTTATGCTTATAATGAATGGTACAGAGAAAAAGAGAACTCTTATCCCTACATGTTATAATTGCAGCTGGAAGGGCCATAAGAAGAGTTAGTGCTGGAAAAAAGGAGGGAACTACAAAAAAAAGGCTTCAAAAGAATGAAAACTGCATGATAAGATAAACTCTTCTTCAAAGCCAAAGTATAACCACCATGTAAACACAGTAGCTAGCAAGAAAAGCCAGATGCTGTATAGCTCACAGCTACCACCTGTCCACCTACCACTTAACCCACTATGCACACAGTTTCCCTGTTCTTTACCACTGTTTGTTATGCACCTAGTGAACATAATGGTCAGCAGCATGTGACTGTGGGAGCTTTAGAGCATGTGATGCAAATGGTTGCAAGCCATGTGACCAGGAGCACATGATCATGTGAATAAGTAGCCTTATTAAGATTAACCCTAGGCAATGGTTAAGTTCTATTTAGAGTTATCCCATGCACAGATATTAGAACAAGTGATGTGGCAGATCTCAGATGAGATCTGGATCTATGGCTTCAATAATATCTCTTCAGAGATTAGAATCTAATCTGTGGCAGAGATCTAATGGATCTTCTTGGCCTCTAGGCAGCCACACTTTATTCATATCCATAAGCCATGCTTCTTTTCCATTTCTCCCACATCCTTATGGTGTGGCATACCTCTTCTTACATCTCTTATCTGTGAGGCCACTGCCTTATCCCTTAGTCATGATCAATGCCTCATCCTCCTATATTTAATAGTCAAGCCACATATGCTATTGGTTTATATAGATAGTGTAGGTTAGGGTAGGCTCCCTGTCCTTGGTCTGTGTGTGGACTTCTGCAATATATAAGGCAGGGGGTGCAAGCTGGGGAAACCCAGACTTGCTCTCTTGACCATTTGGCTAAAGGCTTATACTCTTGATCTAGGGGCTGACCCATGAAGGGTTCCCTCTTAGCTCTCTTGAGGCCAATGGCTATTAGGTTTATACAAGGGCCCAGGTTCTCACTCTTCTCTTATTCTGCCTAGTTAGGGGCAACTAGCCAAAAGCCTCACCAGTTCTCTTCAAAAGATAGGTGTTCTTCAAGGTTGACTTGAGTTTCAAGGCAGAATGGCAAGAAGCCATATTACTGTTGAATTATATGACAGTGGCACCATACTCTATCTCACATCATACCATGAATATCTTCTTGACTATGTCAATATCCCACCTTATCCCATCAAAGCTGCAGATAAGTAAATCTTTAATGCCATTGGACATGGCAACCTTTATATTAAGCTATCTAATGGGAATTCAACAATCCCTGTTTTTCTCAAGGATATTCTGTATATATCTGTTATGCACCCTTGCAAACACATAGTCTCTAGCATGTGACCATGAGAGTTCTGGAGCATGTGATGTGAATGGTGAAAGCCAGGAGCACATGACCATGCAAATGAGCTGCCTTATAAGGATAACCCCAGGCTATGGTTAAGTTTCTTAATCAGAGTATTCCCTGCACTAAGGTATAGGTCACATGATGTGGCAGATCTCTAGATGAGATCTAGATCTGTATCCAATGATATCTCCTTGAAGATCAGGATCTGATCTGTGGCAGAGATCCAAATGGATCTTCTTGGCCTCAAGATAGCCATGCCTTTGTCATAGATCATAACCAGTGCACTTCCATTCTCCCACACCTCATGGTGTGGCTAGGAGCTACTTAGGCTATTGGTGCACATAGATAGCTTACTTTAGGGTAGACCCTCTGTACTTGGTCTGTGCACAGACCTTGACAATATATAAGGCATGGGGTACAAGCTGAGGAAACCCAGTCTTGCTCTCTTGACCTCTTGTCTGGTCCAAGAAGGACTCCACTCAAGCTCTCATTATTGCTGCTGGATTTCAGGTTTATACAAGGGGCTTACTCAGCACTCTCTCAAGCCTAGTTAGAGGCAACTAGCATAAAAGCCCTACAGTAGTTCAAGCATAGGAAGAAGCATCCACCAGGTTGTCTCAAGATTCAAGGCAGAGTGGGAAGATCCCACTTCAATATCAAATATGGGCAGAACTCTGATCTCTATTCCAAAGCTCACTGCTGCTGGTTACATGGCAATATTCCATAATCATTCCTGTTGGATTTTTACCAAGAATCAGAAGCTCCTTGGCAAAATTCCTATTGTTAATGAACTATACAAAGTCCAGCACTTAGTTATGCCCTTCACTAGCACCATTAGAGACTTACAAACCCTATTAATGGACAAATTACATGCCCATCTATGTTATATCACCCCTTTCTCTATTTATAACATGTTTGTCAAGCATTGTGTCAAAGATATCAAACTGGACCCACATAATAAACTATGGGTCAGTGCAATGCTTGTAAATATGAGAAAGTGATATGCAAACCCACAGGGAAGACTTGCAAGCCCACTTGACAGGTTGCTCTTGGTAATAAGATCCATAGCAATATTTGGGACCATTATCTATTGCTATCCCAGGTCACAAATCTTACTATGTGTCCTTTTTTAATGAGCATACTTGATACACATGCCTTTATTTTCTGAGCACAAATTCTGAGACATTTGACTGTTATTGCCAATACAAAGCCTGGATGTGGACCCAGTTTGACACATGCATCAAATGCCTCTGCACTAACCATGGTAGTAAATACCTAGGTATTGGATTCAAACATTATTTAACTTCCAATGGAACTAAGCACAAACTTATTACATATGATTACCTGCAGTCTAATAGAGTTTCTGGATGGCTCAATCAGACTCTTGTTGAATGCATATGCACAATGTTGCATGCTAGCAGTCTTCTGAAAACACTATGGAGAGAAGCAATTACATACTGTATGTGAGTAAAGAACAGCATGCCTAAAAAAGTACTTAGTAGTATAACATCATATGAGTTAGTCTATAAGTACAAGCCTAACCTCAAGGATGTCCCTATATAGGGTATCAAGACTTGGGTGCATGATTCTACTAGATTCAAATTGATAACCATGTACATGAAGGCTTCTGGGTTGATTTTTGACTTCAAAAGCATGGCACATTGTATTTATTTTCCAGATGGACATTAAATGGCCATAGAGCATAATGTCTCTTTTAAACAGCTTGCTGGTGCAAGTCTTGATTACTGGCACTCCCAGTCTGACATAAATGGATGCTTGAACACAGATTCCACAAGTTAGCCACCTATTACTTCTCCAGAGGCTTAGAACTCACCTCTATTCTTCTGGATCCCTTTTCCTTCTCTGCCTCAACCTGTTATAATTATTTTTCACTTTTCACATCACATGACCATGGGACACTTTCACCTTTTCACCTTTTCACCTTTTCACTACTTCACACCTTCATGATAATCACATTCTAGATCACTCCAGACCATGACATCATTACCTGGCAGTTACCATGAGGAACTGCTAAGGTACTTGCTTCTTTATTGCCATTGATCTGCTTACTGTATCCATAGTTTAGGGCAGACTTAGTTATATGGTCTGTGCACATCCTTGTAGCATATATAAAGGGCTGGCACAAGCTGGGATTCCCCAGTCTTGTGCACTTGAGCCTTAGGCTTTATACAAGTCCTTAACTCTTCACTTTTTTCTACTCTTTCCTAGTTCCCTGTGGTCTAGATAAAACCACAGCTCTTTAGGAAAAGTGTTCACTGGACAGATCGAGACTCAAGGACAGAATGGCTGCTCGCCATTTCACAACCCCCTGCTCCATCTCCTACCACCAATTCATGCTGCTCAACCAGATCCTGCATTGAATTATCTTATATTCACTTGCAGCATAAGGGCATTGGCTCTCATAATGGTCAGCCAGACAGACATGTTTTGCCACATGTTGTTATTAGTATTGCTCAGTTGATAGCAAGGGGAAGTGTGAATATGATCTGAGCATAGAGACTAGTAGTGGGGCCAATAAGGTTAATGTAGCATCAACATAGGAAGATAACTGCTGCACTTACACAATGTTAGTGGCCACATGTAATGCAGAAGCCTTGGAACCATACATTTTGGAGAAAGCATGTGCAAGGCCAGATTGGTCTAAATAGAATAATACTATTAAGTCAAAAATGATGAGCTTGAATGATATGCATACCTGGGATGTTGTGAACTACCACCCAACAAAGTGAATATAGTTGACTGCAAGTGGATGTTCAAAATTAAAAAGAACATAGCCAGTGAGATTAATAAGTACAAGGCATGGCTTGTTACATGCAGCTTTATGCAAGTACATGGTGTTGACTATTATAATACTTATGCTCCAGTTGCTTTCCTTACCTTACTTCATCTTATTCTTGTCATAGCTGCCCATTGTGACTGGGACATCAATGTATTTGATTTCACAGTGCTTTTCTCAGTGGCAAGCTAGATAACAACAAAGTCATTTATATGGAACTACCCCCTGGCTATAACAAAAGCAGTTGAGATATGGTTGCTTAACTTCAAGTTACTCTATACAGCTTGAAACAATAGACACTAAAGTAGTACCAATACTTATATAGTAAGCTGAAGTGATTAGACTGCACTTGTAATGAAGCAGATTGGAGAGTATTTATTGCTTGCATCAGAACTGATCTACTTATTTTTGCATTGCAAATTAATAACTGCATGGTAACAGGGAGCTCAAGTGAACTTATCAAGGCATTCAAAGCTGAAATTGGAACTTATTTCAAGATCTCAAACTTGGATCCCATCAGCTGGCTTCTTGGAATGAAAGTTACATGGAATTGTGCCACTCATATCATCTCAATTTCATAGAAACCCTATATTGATGCTATCCTGACAAAATACAACTTTAATGGCATGAAACTGGCTTCAATTCCAATGGACCTGAATCTACAATTATTTTAAAATCAGTCCCCAAAATCCTTGCTCAAAGCTGCCAAAATGCACCAGGTCCCATATCAAGCCACTCTATGGTTGTTAATGTATCTTGTAGTAAGTACCCAACCAGATATTTTCTTTGTTGAAACTACAGAATACTGCAGAATACTTGTAGTTACTAAGTATCCTAAGGTAACTAATGGTCTGACATAGTTACTAGCTTATGTGAGTGGTATAGCATAGGCAATTAACATATTCCAACACTTTTCCTGTTATAATGTGCATTTTCCCTTTTATTTCATTTTTTGCCCTGTTGTATTTTCTTCTGACTCTTCACATATTCGCATCATGTGACCCTGACACCCCTTCACTGTGTCACCATGTCAAATCTTCACTATTTCACATTTCACACCTTTACCACTTCACATTTCACTAGATCTAGGCTAATCTAGCCTATAATCTCATATTACCTGTTTCCCTTATGTATTTCTAGACTTTCCCTCTCTTTCTGCCATTGGATAGCTTACTGAACACCACTGTATGGCAGGGTACTCTCTCTTGGTCCATGTTCAAGATGCAATAGTATCAAAGAGATCCAAGTCCAAGCTAGAGTCTTCAGTCTTGTGCACTTGAACCTTTAAGGTTTTCACAAGTTCCTTGACTCAGTACTCTTCTTGCCTAGTTCTCCTAGCCTTTAGTTCAAAGGCTAGGCTTCAGCAGAACCCCTAGCAGCAGCAGGAGCACACATCAAGGCTATAGGTGTTGTTGCTCAAAGTCTTGCAGTATAATACCCTCTCAAGCAGGAATCCTGGCAAGGTAAATGATTGCCCAAAAGAAAAAGAAAAAGAACAAAAGATTATAAATACCTGAATTCAATCTCAAATAACAACTGTAATTCATTCATAAACAATGTTAGTTTTGTGTCCATTGAGTTGCTATTGGTGCAGCATCAGCACAGTTGTTTAATTTGGCAAGTCATGACTTGCTCACATATAAGCATATGCTTGACTGCCCTGGATCAACTTTAGTTGTTCTTATTGACATGGTGGATTAACATGCTTGGTACATTATATAGGATAATGTGGAGATGACGTAAATGGCTGTGGTATGTCCATGACTAAGTATTTGTGCTATCTGTGCTGACTCAACTAATTGCCAGCTAGTACCCTTATACTAACTCATTTCAAGTTGATATGCACATTGCTTATTGTGCTATTCATCTGCTGTTGATCTCTAAATATTTGGCCTCTTTTTTGTGGGCCTAACATGTCCAATCACACTCATAAGCATTTGACTCCTTCTACTTGTTCTTCTAGACTTCTGAACCTCTATTTTGATTTGATGAGCCCATTGTGTCAATGCAGTGCTTTCTAATGCTTGTAGAACATTGATGTGAGAATTGAATATTATCTTGTGCAGTAGCATCATGCTTCTGGCTGTGCAGCTCATTTAGAGCTTCTTCAGGTCTGTTTCTGGAATCTACTTTGCCTGGGCACTTGTGCTAATCTTCTGATGTATTCTGCAGGTCCTTGAGTCAGTTCCTATGTACCTTAGCATGGCTATATAGCACCATTGCATATGTGTTGTATCCAGTAAGTCCAGTATCAAAGCTTGGATACCTAAATTACTTCTTTTTGAGCTTAATGCTTGAAGGTACAATTTGTCATGGCACAGGCTTGTTGGATAGTACAGATGGTCCATGGGGAACTTGCAGTACACTTTGTTGACTAATAACTTGCACTGACCATTTTCTTTGGCTTTTATTACTGATTGCCTGTACTTGGTCACAGCTAGTCTCAATGCCCTCTGCTTAACCCTCTTGACCTCTATCTTGGCCCTTATTGTTACAAACTTACCTTACTTTTACCACTTTACCCCCTATCTTTGTTACCTATTTGTTTCAGCACTCTTTTCCCTTATGACCTTACCTCTTATGTAATTTTATGTTAGCTGCCTTATAAAGGCCTTATGGTTAGCAATATATATGGGCAAGGCTATAGACTGGGTCCTCCAGTCTAAAGCACTTGTTGCCTAATCTTTCTCTTCTCTATGTGGGTATTTCTTAAGATGAACTCCTTGCTCTTTGAATTAGATGCCATAATACTTATTTTACCTGCTCTTTGCTCTAGGCCTACTGGCTGGTTGGAAGTTCTGTGAGCTCATTTGAATAATGCCTCTTGTTATCCATTATATCCATAGAGTCTCTTAATGATCTTAACTTTGCTGCCTTGCTATCTCCATTTGGTCTGTTGTATAATACATATTGTGTGCTCAATACATTTGTCTGGTAATCTTGTGGTGTATTTAACTTGTATTCTAAGTTGTTTGATTCATCTTGAGCCTCTCCAAGTGGGTACTTAGCTTCTTCTTGCTCTGGACATTTCTTAATGTGAATTAATATGACCCAGCAGTTCTTTAGCCTTGTTCTCCAGTCCTCCTCATATCCTAATGTTGTTAATGTGAGTACTCCATTATTTAGCTTAACCTGGTCACTCTACTTCCTCTCAAACTCAATGCTTGTGGATATGAACTTTTATTGTGTGGGTTTGTCAGGTGGTATTTGTGGCTCATGGAAGTCTCTTGATATGTTATTGTTGCCTCATCAAGTATGCTAATTATCTTTGTTAGCTTATGCTGCAGGCTGCTTATATATAGTCACAACTACTTTCTTCCCCTTGATTGGCATGCTACAACTTGTCCCTGCACTTTCCTAGCCGTCCTGTGCACTGCAGCACTTCTCTGACATAACCATTTCTGTTAGCATCCACACATCTGTGTGTGATGCTCCCATTTGGTCAGCCTTCAATATCTCTGCCTGATTTGATCTTCCACTGGTCATTACATGTCTGCAGAATCATCAGCTCTGTAACATTATCTTCCACACTATTAGGTGCCCTGGATATGTCATCTTCATGCACAGTAAGCTTACTGCTTCTGCTGCTTATTCTCCAGTACTTTCCCTTAAGTAGCATGTGCTTGAATTTATCTGGTAGATTGTCTATGTGGCTGACTTCAATGTCTCTGCCCAGTTTGACCTTTCACCAGTCAACTTGTGTCTGCAGGATCTCCATTGCCCTTAACATGTCCTCTTTGCATGCAGTGAGCTTATCACTCCTGCTACTTGTCCTCCAGTTCTCTTTTTCAAGTGGCATGCTCCAGGGTTCATCTGATAGGTCATTTGTGTGGTTGCATTCATTGTCAACTGACTGCCCATCTGGGCCTTCCTGCATGCATGTGACCATGTTACTGCTGCAATTGTTATTGTCATCAGTAACCTTGTTATCCCCACTTTTAACCTTGTTATAGGTATTTACTACCTTTACATTGCTTATGGTAATGTCTTGGCCCTCTCCACATGATTTCATCTCATGTGGTGTCCATATTGCATGCATGATAATCATATTGACTGGTTGGATTTCATGGTGAGTTATATTGCATTGCATTTAACTTCATTTATTGGCCTTGGCATGGCCATTGTGAGCTCTATTGGGTATGATGTCCATGCAGCTGGCTTTGTTGTCACTTCTTTGGTGGTCCACTGTAATGGGTATCTCACCAGTGACACCCTTTAGATTGGCTCTGATATTATTCTCTTTTGCATTAGCCTTCTTAATCTCTCTGTATTATGATTTACTTTTACCTTTTTCTTTCACTTCCACTATAATCACAGTACTCTAAACCCATTTGCAATTCCCATTGCAAACTCAGGTACTGTTTCATCTTTATTAAACTTAGAACATTTGCAATTACCATTGCAAATCACACAAAGTGCATTTTATATTTCCATTTCATATTCCTGATGTACTTTATCAGCCTATTTGTCATGCTTTATCAGGCAACCCCTTTTCTCACTAATCCTATGTAAATTCCATTTCTTCTTTAGGCCAATAATGGCCAACCTGTACTATAAAGTAGCATACTTTATTTTTTGTCTCCTTACACTAAGAAAAGTTTCCCTGTCTACTTCTTCCCTAATTCTTTATCCACCACCCATGGCCATCAATGTCCACAAAAATGCCAGGTCCACCCCAAAAAACATGTTTATCTCACTCAATGAGATCTCATCTCTTAATTTATCTTCTACTACTAATAAACTTCTTTTATGGTACCATTACCAGGCTGGTCCAACTTTACCCTCTGAAAACAGCCCACTACTTTTGTTGATATAATTTCTTTACCCATTTATATCCCTGTCCCCATTGTAGCTGTTAACTTACCTCTTGAAGCAAACCCCTTCTATATCAGTATCTGCACAGATGTCTACTTGATTGACATGATGAACCTTGCCACTGACTCCTATCTTCTCATGCCCATCAATTCCCACCTAGACATGGAATATTCACTACTCACCATCTACCACATTATCTTGCAGGTCAAGTACATATCTCTTCTCCTAAATCTCCTTACCAGCACACATTCAAACTTTAGCCACCAGCTAGAGTTTGGTTAATTCCTGGCTGACCTCCACTGCTATCTTATAGAACTTGCCAGAGTTCAAGATCTGCCATTACCTGTGATCCTTTCAGGACCACCTATGTGACCTGCTACTCCTCTAGACAAAGAGGAACAGAAACTCCTAGCATGTGCTGATTCTTGATAGACAGGGTACCATAGTAGTTATCCTTTACCATCCTCTAACTTTCATCATGGTGAGGCATGCTATTATTCTCATAGACTTGGCCACCATAGGGCAGACTGTCCAGTATATTAATCCTCCCTCTGTTTTTATTGGGCTCTGGGGCATACCCAATATGCCTGCCCACTCTGTTGCCACATGCCATGTGCTACTCCATCAACATCTCCATTCTTATGCTACTTAACAATAACATCACCCCTATTCTGTTATGGCACAAGCCTAACACGATGGTCGCACATGACTGTGGGAACCTTAGAGCATGTGATGCGCTGGTCATGTGATCAGTTGCACGTGATCATGCAAATGAGTATCCTTATAAGGCAAGCCCTAGGCTAGGGTTAGTAGTCTAATACGAGTTTCCCCTGCACTAAAGGTTTAGGTCATGTAATGTGGCTGGATCCCTGATGGGATCTTAGATCAGCATCCGATGATATCTCTATGGAGATTAGGATCTGCATCTGTGGCAGAGATCTAGATAGATCTCCTCGGCCTCAAAATTGCCATGCCTCATTCATAGATCCAGATCTAAGTGCTTCCCTTCCATTCTCCCACATCCTCATGGTGTGGCTTCCTCTTCTCCATCCCTTAGTTGCAAGGCCACTGCCTCACTCCTCATATCTGATCCATGCATTCCCCTCCCCTATTTAATATACTTAGTCATGAGCACCTTACGCTATTGGTGTCCACAGATAGCATAGATTAGGGTAGGTCTCCTGTAGCTGGTCCGTGCACAGTTGCCAGCAATATATAAGCAGGAGATGTCAAGGCTGGGTTCTCCAGTCTTGACCTCTTGTGACTTCAGCTAGAACACAGCTCAATCTAAGGGCCACCCCCTAGTGGGGGTCCCCCTCAGCTCTCATCTGCTGCCTGGCTTGGTTTATACACAGGACCTCATCATAAGGCTCATCCTTTCCCTTTGCCTAGTTAGGGGCCACTAGTCAAAAGCCTCATAGAAGATCTAGGAAAGTCCAGAGACCATTGGCGTCCTCCAAGAGAGAAGGTTCAGAGGGTGGGAAGTTTCCCACAACATATTCATGTTCATCTCCCACTTTTTCAGACATTAAGCTACAGTGCTTCCTGCCATGGCCATGACACCACCTTTCTATTGTGAAATTGATGAAGGAAATGATGTCCTTGATGATAATGCCTGGGCCAATATCATAGGCTCCCCCACTCCCTTCTAAATTCCTTACTGGGTAGCTTGGGCATACAAAGGGGGTAATGTTACATTTTTCTTTTACTTTTATCTTTTTCTTCCACTTTCACTACAATCACAGTACTCTAAACCCATTTGCAATTCCCATTACAAACTCAGGTAATGTTTTATCTTTATTAAACTTAGAACATTTGCAATTTCCATTTCATATTCCTAACATGCTTTGTTAGTCTATTTGTTATGCTTCATTAGGCAACCCCTTTTCTTGCTAATTCTATGTAAATTCCATTTCTTCTTTAGGCCAACAATGGCTAACCTGTTCTATAAAGCAGCATACTTTACCTCTTATCTCCTTATGCTACTTCTTTCTTTTCATATCCTATACCTGTGTACTTAGGGTTTCCAAATATCACTAGCAGTATCCAGCCTGCTCTCTGTCTATCTTAGTATCTAGACTGACCTTCATCTGCAATTGAGCAAGTGCCAGTTGCCATCTTCCCTATAAACCTTTGTATGCTCCATTAAAGGACTATGTCTGTCCCTACCCAGGCCAGACATAACACTCTGGCCTTGTCAACCTCTTTGCCACCTTGTGGCTCAAGTAACATGTCCTGTGAGTCATTCATTGTGCCTGCTGGCCTTATAGACTTGGCATATTTTGCATTTGGGTTTGTAATGTTAGTGACTGCTTTATTATCCCATTGGCTTGCCATTTTGGGTTTTTGGGGATTGACTGTAGAGTAATGGACTTTAATGTCCTTACCTTTGTCATATCTACCCTTTCAATCCTTCAGATTGGCTTTTTGAAGGTCTACCATGTTGTTTCTTGACTTGTAATGTCTCCTGCAACCCTCTTTCCCAAGTCTTGACCCATTTGACTTCCTTCTTGGCTTTTTGCAGTTGTTTACCTTGTGATCTGACTTGTCATGCTATTAACTCTTGCTATTGGCCAATTTTGGCTCTTGTGCAGCAATATGCAGTGCTCCATATGGTATTGCCAGTCCCATGTTCTTGAGCCTTGGATTCAAGTCATGAAGAGTGAACTACTTCATTTACAAAGCACAGGCAGGGCTCATAACCCATTGAAACTGCAGAATACTACAGAATACTTGTAGTTACTGTATATTGGATAGATAAGTAAGTACTAACCTGCAGAATACTTGTAGTCACTAAGTATTCTAAGGTAACTAATGGTCTGATATAGTTACTAGCTTATGTAAGCAGTATAGCATAGGCAATTAACATATTTCAACAGCCTTTGCCACCTTGATACTTGCTCAATTTATAAATAATCCTGGCTTGGCTTACTAGAAAGCTCTCAAATAAGTTTACTGCTACCTGCTTAGCATAAAAGGCTAGAAGCTGATTTATGGTACACAGTTGTCAAGCCTTGTTAGCTATGCTGATGCAGATGGTGCATTTCAGAAATATTATTATGCTATTACTGGATTCATGTTTCTTATAGATAAAAGAGCTATTCTCTGGAGATGATGCAAGTAGGAGCTTGTTACCCTCATTATTACAGAGGCCAAGTATGTCACTGCCACACATGCCACCAAAGAAACTATTTGGCTTCATTGACTTATTGGTAAGATCTTTTCCCTGCTTACTTAACCCATAACTTTGTATGGCAACAACCAGTTCACTATTACATTAACCAAAAATGGTAATTATTATACACAAACTAAACATATAGATATTCATTATCATTTTATTCATTTTACAATTTCTGACAGTACTATTTACTTTCTTTATTATCCTACCAATAACATGGTTGCAGATACTCTTACAAAAAGCTCTTCCTTCAGTCAAAGTCAAGCACTTTGCCCTTGAACTAGGACTGTGTGCTTGAGGAAGAGTATTGAACTTTTGTTACTATGATACCAGATTATATAACCATGTTATATAGTTTCACTGCTCCACTTTACTTAATATCTTAGTGTACTACTCTATGACTAAGATGAGACACTATTCCCTATTCCTTTCTATGTTGCTTATATCATTTGTAGTTACTAATAGGTAGAACTAATACTATAGTATACTACTTCATTACTGAGTTATTAACAAGGAACTCATTATATATAATAGCATAAACTACATATCCAGGCTATTATTCCCAAGCATTCAGCAGAAGGTACTTTTAGTAGTAAACAAGGTACAAGGGGTCAAAGAGTAGCAGATATAGTATGACATTTTCTGGTGATTTGAATATTATTTGATTACTCACAATTTCTTAGGCTCTGTTATATACTGGCACTACTTAGCTAGGGGCTATTTTTCATTCTTGCCCTAAGCTAAGTTCTCTTTACTATTTACTATCTTTAACTACTTTTTTAAATCTTATCTTATCTCATCTCATCTTATATCTTATCATGCCATGAGGTTGGGTCTAGCCTGGTCTAGCCTTTGTACCTCATGTAGCATAGCCTTTTACCTCATTGTAGTCTAGACTTTCTCTAATGTCATGGCCTAGTCCTTTGATATCATACCTTACCTTTGCCTTGCTTTCTTTTACTAATTACTCTCTATTTGCCATTGGCTCCTATTTAGTTTCCCTTTGCCCTATTTCCTTATTTAGCATTGTTCTCTATACACCAGCTACCTCATGTATTTCTCATGGCCTGGTCCATGCACACTTTATAGAAATATATAAAGAGGCAAGGGCATAGACTGGTTTCCCAGTCTAGAGCACTTGTTTACTTGTTTACCCTGTTTCCTAGTGCCTCCTCTAGACTGCCATTCTTTTATCCCTCCAGTATTGGGCACCTCCAAGATGGTTTCCTTTTGCTGTTGGTCTAGATCCATAACAGGCTTAACAAACAAATAATGCATTTCAACCCTCCACTGCAGCAGTTTATGTAGTGGTAGGTGTGATTTTTCCTGCCTGCCTTTTCAGACTCACTGTGGATTAGCATCAGCAAGGATTGAATTATACTACTGTTTTAGACAGATTACCTGCATGAATATTGTGTATTCACTTAGATACACATGATGTAATTAACTGATCTGTGCTCTCAAATGGTGCCATGAAAGTAAACATGGTAATAAGTTGCAAGGATATTCATATTAACTATACAAATTTTTTGAAATTATGTTATCTGACAGCATTAGCATAATTGCTGTTAATGAAGTAAAGGTATGTATGGAGGTTGGAACTGGATACTAGTCTCAGAGTTACAATCAAATGATGCCACCACATGTTTTGATACTTTTCCATGCAATTCTAATGGATGAGATGGCTATGGCATTATATTCATCATTTTCATCTTTATTTCCACTAACAAGTTGTTATAGATCTAGACCAACAGCAAGAGGAAATCACCTTGGGGGGTACCCAATACTGGGGGAATAAAAGAATGGCAGCCTAGAGAAGGCACTAGGAAACAGGGTAAACAAGTAAACAAGTGCTCTAGACTGGGAAACCAGTCTATGCCCTTGCCCCTTTATATATTTCTATAAAGTGTGCATGGACCAGGCCATGAGGAATACATGAGGTAGCTAGTGTATAGAGAACAATGCTAAATAAGGAAATAGGGCAAAGGGAAACTAAATAGGAACCAATGGCAAATAGGAAGTAATTAGTAAAAGAAAGCAAGGCAAAGGTAAGGTATGACATCAAAGGGCTAGGCCATAACATTAGAGAAAGTCTAGACTAAAATGAGGTAAAAGGCTATGCTATATAAGGTACAAAGGCTAGACCAGGCTAGATGCAACCTCATCACATGATAAGATATAAGATAAGATAAGATAAGATAAGATCAAAGAAAGCGATCAAAGATAGTAAATAGTAAAGAGAACTTAGCTTAGAGTAAGAATAAAAAATAGCCTCTAGCTAAGTAGTGCCAGTGTATAACACACTTTCCTTCTATTCTACCCATACCTCATGGTATGTGACACTCTTCTCCCTCATGTTATCTGTGAGGCCCTTGCCTTACTCCTACCACATGCCCTATGCCTTTTTATTATATATCTATATTAGGGTCTAGAGCTGCTTAGGCTATTAATGGCCATAGATAGCTACTTTAGGGTAGACTCCTTGTATCTGATCCATGCACAGACATCTGCAATATATAAGGCAGGGAGTACAAGCTGGGGAAATCCAGTCTTGTTCTCTTGAATCCTAGGCTTAGCTTATACTCTTGATCTCTCAGCTGACTCCAAGGGGGGGTCCCCTCTGAGCTCTCATGAGGTTACAGCCCACAGGGTTTATATCAGGAGCCCAGGTCTTATCCCTTCTCTATTTACCTGGTTAGGGGCCACCAGCATAAAAGCCTCATTAGTTATCTAGAAAGGTTAGGAGCATCCACCAGGGAAGAACCAAGTTTCAAGGCAGGGTGGGAAGATTCCACTTCAATTATATTATGCATCTTGCACAACCACCACTTTTACATTACATGATTGTGGAAACAATATTCCTTTTCAGGTTAACCCTAGTCTAAGGTTTGACTATTCATTATGAGTACCTTATGGTCAGTGGTCACATGACTAGGATCTGGGATCTTCCCAGGATCTGCCCATGGATCTTCCCCATCTAGATCTGGTTATATCTCCATGGATTTGACAGATTCTTGGATCTACTTCCACAATCTCATCTGTGGCAGAGATATCTGTTCTCATGTGTAACCCTTATCTTTTATCATGAGATCTCCCTTCTCTTCCATTCCCTTCCCTTGATCCATGAGGCCACTGCCTCACTCTTAATTCCCACTCCATGCTTTTTCCTCTCATATTTAATAATGTGACCTTACTGCTATTGGTGTCCATAGATAGCAGTACCTTAGGGTAGGCTAGTAGTAGTTGGTCCATGCACCTCCCTAGGCCATATATAAGGGGTGGGTACAGGTAGTCAAGTCTCTCCAGACTTGATCACTTTATATTTTGCTTAAAGCACTTCTTTGAATTCCTGCCCTTTCAGGTCAGACCCTCAGTTGCATGGGCACATGTCTCTTCTGAGTCCTCCTTGATTGCTCCCTCCTTGATTGCTCCTCTCCAGAGCCTTCTTTAGGATTTTTTTTCATGTTCCTCCTCCTCCTCTAGTCATCTAGATTTAGCCTCTGGAATTTAGAGTTGTAACAAATTACATGTCTAGCAAACATGACAGTCTCTAGCACATGACTGTGGGAACTTTAAAGCATGTGATGTGAAGTGGTTTCAGTCATGTGACCATGAAGCACATGATCATATGAACAAACTTCCTTACAAGGCAAACTCTAGGCTAAGGCTAAGTTCATTTATTCAGAGATATTCTCTAGCACAGGAATTGGTCACATGATATAGCAGATCTCAGACAAGATCCAGGTACAATCTCTGATGATATCTGATCTTAGAATCTAAATTGGAATCTGATCTGTGATAGAGATTCAGATGAATCTTCTTAACCTTGCTGCTGCCATATCTCTTTTATCTCTATCATACCTGTGCACTTCCCTTCCATTCTCCCACATCCTCATAATATGGTTCCCCTTCTATTTCCCTGAATCCATAAGACCACTGCCTTACTCTTAATATCTGCTCCATGCCTTTTCTCTTTTTTCTATTTATAGGCAAGTACTTACTGTCATTGGTGGCCATAGATAGCAGTAGATTAGGGTAGGCCTCCTGTACTTGGTTCGTGCACTGGACCCAGCAATATTTAAGTCAGGAGGTAAAAGCCTGGATTTTTCCCAGTCTTGCTCTCTTGATCTTTTATCTACTCTAAGATAGAGTCCACTTAAGCTCTCTTGAGGCACTTTCTTGTTACCTGAGCCCACTAGGCTTTATACAGGTCATTGTATCTTCATTCTCTTCATTTACCTAGTTAGGGGCCACTAGACTAAAAGCCTCACCAATAGAAGAAGTAGCAAGCATTTAGCAAGGTAATAGAAGAAGCATAGAATGGGAAGATCCCATTTCAGTAAATGGACCATATTACTTATCATCAAGTTTCTTTGATGGTCAGTTAGATCAAATATTTATTGCCTTAACTAGTACTAAGTTCCTGGGTTTATATTCAGATCTGTTCATTATTTTTCCAATTATCAAATCTTTTCATGTCTTGCACTGTAAATTTCAACACTATCTTAGCCTCTGCTTGGTTTTCCTTTAATCACAATATAAATTTCTTGGCTGACTTATTTTGCACTTGGATTCAGAAATGTGGTCCAATCAACAAGGTATGCCCATAGTTGAGCATAAAAGAAAAATGTCCCATTAAAAAACTAGTCTTTTGATTATAAGCAAATTCCACCAATGGTAGTCATTTAGCCCAGTCACTCTGCCAATGATTAGTGTAGATTCAAAGAAACTGCTTGATTTCAGCATCAATTCTCCTAGCCTGCCCATTTGTTTGGAATAATATACCATTGACAGATTTGTGTTGATGTAAAGTAATTTATATAGATTTCTCATGAAAAAGAAGGCAAATTGTGTTTTCTAATCAGAGATAACCTTTTTAAAGGTACCATAGAGTTTAAACTGTTACATGACTAGCAAACATAATGGTTTCAAGCATGAGACTGTGGAAACTATCAAGCATATGATGTGAATGGTTACATAGTCATATGACCATAAGCATGTGATTGTGCAAACAAGCTCCCTTACAAGGCATAACTCTAGGCTAAGGCTAAGTCCATTATTTCCCTGCACAGGTATCACTTATGTGATGTGGCAGATCTCAAATAAGATCCAGGCATAATATCCAATAATATCTGATCTTATGATCTAGATAGAGGATCTGATCTGTGGCAGAGATCCAAATGCAATCTTCTCAGCCTTGCTGCTGCCATGTCTTATTCATATCTCTGATTTCTGTGTGCCTTCCTTTCCATTCTTTCATATTCTCATGGTATGGCTTCTCTTCTCTTCCATTTCCCTTAATATGCAAGGCCATTGCCTTACTCCTTATTCCTGCTCCATGCTTCCATTCCTTTTATTTATGGTTGAGTACTTACTGCTATTGGTGTCCATAGATAGTAGTAGTTTAGGGCAGCCTCCTTTTACTTGGTCTATGTGCAGACCTCTGCAATATATAAGGCAGGGAGTATGAGCTGGATTTCTCCAGTCTTGCTTTCTTGACCTCTTAGCTGGTTATATAGAATAGCCAGGATTTTTCTACTAAGATTCCTTACACAGTACCTGCTAGCATTAGTTTATACAGAAGACAGCTCATTCTTTCACTTATAAGTCTAGTTGAGAGCCACTAGTACAAAAGCCCTTTCAGCAGTTTACTAGAAGTTCAGTTTAGAAGCATTCACTAGGAAGTTTAAGTCATAAGATTAGCAATAAGAAATATCCCATTTCATAAACACATGGTCTTTAAAGATGGTGGTAATCCCTAGGGCTATGATATTGTTGGAAATAGGGAATACATGCACCATTTTAGAAAATCAATCTATAATGGTCAAGATTGTATCTTTGTCTTGTAACCCTGGTAATGGACTAATGATATCAATTGAGATATCCTCCCAGAGGATGCTAGGTATAGTATGTGGATTTAAAGGCATTACATGGGAGCTTTTTTTAGCTTTTGTTTTTTGACAGATATTATACCTGGCTACATATCTTTCAATGTTCTTTCTTAGTGTGGGCCAGTAGTATTTATCTTGAATAAGATGTTTTGTTTGTTTAATGCTGGTATTATGCACCAACAAGAGTGCAATCCAAATACTACACAACACCAGTGAGTGACAGGCAACCAATAATGACAAGAGGACTTTTGAACTAGTGGCCCTAAACTAGACTTGTGAGTCTTGAGAGGAAAACCCAAGTTAATATCAGCAACTAGTGCTTAGGTTATAGAGAGGGATTAAGGGGTAACTCAGGTTAACACTACAGTGCAGTGCCCAAGTAGAAGGAGTAAGTATATGATACAAGTGATCAAGACTGGAGAGACTCCAGGTCTTGCCCACCCTATATATATATTGCCAGAAGGCATAGCCTCTATACAGGATGAGTAATCTACAATCTATGTAAATCAATAGCAGTTATTTCTTATACCTTCTATATATAGGAATAGAGCATAGGGCATAAGTTAGGAGTAAGACAGTGGCCTTGTGGATCAAGAGAGATAGAAGAAAACCATATCATAAAAATGTGGAAGAATGGAAGAAATGCTTAGGATTAATGAATATGATAAAGGCATAGCAACTATAAGGCCAAAGAGATCTATCTAGATCTCTGCCACAAATATGATCCTTATTTTGATCCATTAGATCAGATGTTATCAGTATTGATCTAAGATCTTATCTGAAATCCAGCCACTTCTCCCTGGCTTTTGATAAGCATCACACATGCACATGCAAGATACTTCAAGTACTTAGAGAAAATAAGTTGTATCTAAAACATAAAAAGTGTGATTTTAATGCAATTGAAACAGAATATCTTGGCCTAATAGTGTTGCACAAGATGGTATGAATGAACCCAGCAAAAGTCAAGGCCATTACCAAGTGGCCTGTCTCTACAAATAAAAAACAATTGGGGGTATTTCTTGGATTTCTTAACTTCTACCATTAATTTGTTTGTGATTTTGCTTCTGTTGCCCAACTGTTAAATGCCCTTATATTAATCAAAACAGATTTTGCATGGTCCATAGACTGCCAAAGGGCCTTTGACTTCTTAAAGCAGTCAATCACCAATGTACCCTTACTAATGATGTCCAATTCTAATAATCCTTACCACATTGAAATGGGTGGCTCAGGTTTTGGACTGGATTCAATCCTGTTTCAGAAGCAAGACAATATTTGACATTCCATTGCCTATATCTCCTGCTCCTTGAACAATGCTGAATGCAACTATTATGCAGCTGACCTCAAGATGCTTGTAATTATCTCTGCCCTCAAAGAATGGTATCAATACCTCCTTGGTATGAGATATGAATTTGAGGTACTTACCAACCACAAAAAACCTTGAGTTCTTCAAACACCCTCAGGATTTGTCCTGATGCCAGGTATGGTGGCCTCAAATTCTTCAAGAGTATTGCTTTACACTTGGCCATCATATGGGAAAATCTAGTCCAGCTAATCCTTTGTCCTGGGAGTTAGATCATGTAAAGGGAATCATGAGTGACAATAAGCAATTAGTACTTCTTGTTTTCCAATTATTATCTATTTTACAAGCTGCTGTGTACTCATTGCAAGCTGATTCCAAGTCTATTGAAAAAACAGTTTTATCTCTCCAATATAAGGCTAAGAGATTTGCTCAGAATGAACTCTAAAAGCCAAAATTGAGCTGGTCTACCAATAATGGCATAATTATCTGAAGAGACAAATTGTACATATCTAAGGATAATGCACTTCATAAGTATATTCTAACTGAAAATCACAATCATCTGCTTGCAGGACATCCCAGCTGTTATGCACTTAACAAACACTGATGGTCTTCTCACATGACCATGGGACTTGCCTGTCTTATAAGGATAAACTCTAGGCTTAGGTTTGATTTATTATGTCAGAGTTATTCTTACTCATGGATTTGTTATGAAATCATAATGTCATTCATATACACCACAACTGTCCTGTTATCAATGAAGTCCTTTAACAACCAATTCATTATTGTCTAAAAGGTTGCTGGTGAATTTGTGAGCCTGAAAAACATGACAAGCAGTTTGAATAGCCCCTGATTAGTTCAGAAGGCTGCCTTTGTTATGGTTCCAACCTAACATGATGGTCTCACATGACCGTGAGAACTGTAGAGCATGTGATGCAACTGGTCATGTGCCAGAAGCATGTGATTGTGTGAATGAGTAGCCTAATCAAGGAAACCCTAGGCTAAGGTTTAAGTCCCATTTCAGAGTTCCCATGCAAAGATATCAGATTACTGATGTGGCAGATCTCAGATGAAATCAAGATTCATAGATCTGTGGCAGAGATCTAGATAGATCTCCTCAGCCTTATGGCAGCCATGCCATATTCATATCTATGAGCCCTTGCATCTTCCCTTCCATTCTCCCACATTCTCATGGTGTGTTTCTCTTCTCTGTCTCTTATCCATGAGGCCACTGCCTCACTCCTACCTCACACCCCATGCATGTTCTTCATATCTATTACTAAGGTTTAGGAGCTACTTATGCTATTGATGTCCATAGATAGCATAGATTAGGGTAGGCCTCCTGTAGATGGTCCATGTGTGGGCCTTGACAATATATAAGGCAGGAGGTGCAAGCTGGGAAAACCCAGTCTTGCTTTCTTGTGACCTAGGCTAGATCTACAGCTATAATCTAAGGCTTTGATCCAAGAAGGATCTCCCTTCAGCTCTCACTGCTGTCTGGCTATTGGTTTATACACAGAGGCCCAGGGTCTCAACTCTCTCTTCTGCCAAGTTAGAGGCCACTTGACCAAAAGCCTCAGCAGATATTCAGGACAGGACTAGTAGCATCCACCAAGGATGTCACAAGTATCAAGATAGGATGGGTAGTCACCCATAACAGCCTTTCACTCATTTCCTTCCTTTATGCACACATTGTTATACCCCCACTGGATATTAAGCTTGGTGAAATATCAGGCATTTTGCAACTTGTCCACCAGCTTGTTAATAAGAGGTAGAGGATAGCAGTTTTTAATTGTTATAGCATTGAGCTTATGGTAGTCTTGTATGGAATGCAATTAACCATCTTTTTTCTTAACAAAGAAAAATGCTAATGCAAAAGGGGACTTAAACAGTTATATTTGTCCAAACTGGAGGTTTTTATGCAGAAAGGTGTCAAGTTCAGTCTGATTCTCAGATAACAGACTATATGTCTTACAATAAATGGTGTATTCTTCAGGAATCAATTCTATCATGTGATCCCAGGGTCCATGAGGCAGCAGTTCATCAAAATTTTCTTTTGCAAAGATATTCTCATAGTCATAATATATTAAGGGGACTGCCTCTTTGAAGGTCCACCTTATTTTTGCTATGTAAGCAGCCATCACAATCTCTATAGAGACATTTTGAAGCTCTAACCAGAGAAGTTGCTCTTTCTCCAGAAAACAAACTTCTTGTATGTTGATGTCTTCAATCAGAATAACAGAGTATTTGTTATCATATCAGAATTTTTCTTCTTCAAGCTTCCAATTAATAAGTGAATTATGTTTCTTTAACCAATCATATCCCAGAAAGACATCATTGGTACTCAGATCTGTAACTGCAAGCAGGATCTGTTCCTTATGACCCTTAATTACCTGAAACAGCAGCAGCCATTTTATTCTTATGTCTTAATGCTGACCAGTGGGTGTTGCTTCTCAAAAAGCTGTGGTTTTAGCTAGACCCACAGAGAACTAGGCAATAGGGAAAAAGTGAAAGAGTCAAGTGCCTTGTATAAAGCCCAGAGAGCTCAAGTTTGCAAGACTGGGAGACTATCCCAGCTTGCACCAGCCCTTTATATATGCTACATAGATGTGCACAGACCAAGTAACTAGGGTCTGCCCTAAAGTAAGCTACAGTAAGCAGACCAATGGCAATAAAGAAGTGAGTACCTTAGTAGTATCTTATGGTGTCATGGTCTAGAATATTCTGGAATGTGAAATGTGAAGATATGAAAAGATGAAAAGGTAAAAAAAGTGAAGAGGTGAAATGTCAAGAGTTCCCAGGGTCATGTGATGTGAAAAGTAAAAAATAATTATAACATTACCAGCTTAACAACTATATACCCTTTAATTTGTCCAGCCATGTTAATAGTGCCATTGATATTATAAACTGGTATTGGGTGAAGCAAGGTATGAGTATTGATGTCTTTATGAGTGACAAGAGATTTGTCAATAGAGGAGCTGGTACATCCTGAGTTAACAAGGGCCATGACAAGTAATTTTCAGAAGTTTGAGAGGATAATTTCTGCCTCAAGCTCAAGAGAATCAGTAGATTGTTCTAATTGTTGAGTATAGGCTGGTTCTCATTGCAGTTCTAATAGAGCAATCCAGGCAAGATCTTTATCAAGGTTCCCCAGATCTCTCATCAGCTTGAGAGTAACTTTCAACAGCCAGGAATCATGCATAAATATTCTTATATGCTGGAGAAATTTTTGCTTACTTTGGATCTCAATAAGATCACAGATCCAATGAATGGATTGCTGATCTACAGAGTTTAACCAATGTGAATATGGGCTGCTCAGTTTATTAACATGAGCTGGTTTACCTATGATGGCAGCATATAGCAGCTGAGCCCCTTACTCTTAGGATATACTATCTTTGGTTTGGACTGTAGCACTCTGCAACTAAGCTGGCCATCACAGTATGGTCACCTGTGCTGACACACAGTCCATTTCTGATGTGTATGGCATGTACAAAGATTCAAATTTCTTTTGTCTTTCTGAGTTCTTTCCAGGTTTTTTGCACTTTGGTTTATTAACAGTCAAGATATTGTATTTATTATAGCTATCTTCATGAACTGGGGGAAAAAACATATTTGCTTTGGAAACCTCAGTGCAACTCTTCACTGGGTTCCATCTGAAAAATTCAACTTCCTCATTTGCTCAAAAAGATTCTTACTTATAATATACTCTATTTCCTTCTCTTTAAATTCTATTTTTCATATTCTATAAGGGTAAGGGGAGTGTGCAGCATAAGGTCAAATGCCTAAACACTAGGTGCACTTTCCTTCCATACAAGCTTTTCCAATGTCCATTAGAACCTCTTGACCTAAGAATGTTCCAGGTTAATTTGGGTATATTATCTTTGCCTCAGCCCTAAGAGTACTTGCTGCCACTGGATGCATTTGTTATGTCTTTGACATTCAGATCTTCCTCTGAGGCTCTTGAGACTTCATTTGAGCCTTCTGGATGGTGATTTCTTGCAGAATGGCTTCAGCCTTAATAAGGGCCAAGTTCACTCAATGGTATCATAGCAGTCTAGCAGCACCAGGCTGAACCACTCAATGTACTCAACAATATTGCTATGAATTCCATCCCAAGTAATGCCTACCAGCATGTAACCATTTGCTTTGATGTCAAACTCTGCTTTAATCACCAACTGTTTTATTCTTGTAAAGAAGTCTTCCACAGA
This sequence comes from Pulveroboletus aff. viridisquamosus, assembly GCA_038088935.1. NCBI lineage: Eukaryota > Fungi > Basidiomycota > Agaricomycetes > Boletales > Boletaceae > Pulveroboletus > Pulveroboletus aff. viridisquamosus. Next base: position 28,495 of record JBBPJW010000288.1, read on the forward strand.
GTCTTTTTCTTGCTTCAATTTTATTAACTCTTTTTTGGTGTTGCATTGCAGAGTGGCCAGTTTGTACTTCCTGTGGAGTTCTTCTACAAATTCCTGGAAGGTCTGGCTTCCAAGTATGCTCTAATCATGGTATAAGTCCAAGTATTGGCCAGAAGCATTACCTTCTTGCATGTGCAACAGGGCAAGAAGTATATTTTGTTTATTAGTGGGCTCCTTCTCAAATCCATTGATATACTTCTTAACTGTTTGCCACCACTGAACAAATGATGCTTTGTCTCCCTTGAAGATATCTGGTTTGACTCAGATTAATTTTTCAAGCTTTGAAGGTGGCACCTTTGTCTAAGGAGCAGCTGGGGTTAGATAGATGAGACATTGTAGTGAGATACCAGTTATTGAAGAAGATTGGGGCAGCAGATAGTGAATGATGGTATCTGAGGACAGCACATGAGGAAGTGGGGCAGGATTGACTGCTTGTGGAGGTGAGGGCAACAGGGAAAGACCTGTTATTTGGAGGCTAATGTCATGATGCTTTTTTCTTTTTCTGATCATGTGACATTATCTTATCTTTTACATGTGGTTATCTTATATTTTATCTTATCAGGGCATGTGATGGGTCACCTGACCTAGGGCATAGGGTTAGCCACATGCCTTGAACCCTGGATATTCCTATTACAGCTCCAGCCTAACATGTGGTCACACGTGATCATGAGAGTTCTCCAGTAGCATGTGATGTGGGTCATGTGACCAAGAGCACGTGATCATGTGAAGGAGCAGCCTCATAAGGTTAAGCCCTAGGCTAAGGTTAGTAGTTCTCATACAAGTATTCCCCGGCACTTGCAAGGTCACATGATGTGGCTGGATCTCAGATGAGATCTTAGATCTATCCGATGATATCTCTAATGAAGATTAGGATCTGATCTGTGGCAGAGATCTAGATGGATCTCCTCAGCCTTCAGACAGCCATGCCATTCTCATTAGAACCAGGGCAGTGCTTCCTTTCCATTCTCCCACATCCTCATGGTGTAGTGTATCTCTTCCATTCCCCCACATCATACGAGAGGCCCTTTGCCTCACTCCTCATATCCGATCCATGCCTTCTCCTCCCTTATTTAATATACTTAGTCATGAGCCCCTTATGCTATTGGTGGCCATAGATAGCATTCCTTAGGGTAGGTCTCCTGTAGCTGGTCCGTGCACAGTTACCAGCAATATATAAACAGGAGATGTCAAGGCTGGGTTCTCCAGTCTTGACCTCTTGTGACTTCAACTAGAACACAGCTCGATCTGAGGGCCGACCCCTAGTGGGGTTCCCCTTCAGCTCTCATCCACTGCCTGGTTGAGTTTATACACTAGACCTCACCATAGACTCATCCTTTCCCTTTGCCTAGTTAGGGGCCACTAGTCAAAAGCCTCATAGAGATCAGGAAAGTCCAGAGACCATTGGCGTTCCCCAAGGTATCAGAGAAGTTCAAGAGGGTGGGAAGTTTCCCACAACAATTCCAGCCTCATGGTTCTACTTCTTTTCATTTCTGTTTTCTTCTCTTTCATTTCAGAAGTAGGAATCCTTGATGGTTCTCACAAAAGCTTCTCTTCTTTTTGATTCCCATGTTGCATTTATGGGAATATTCCCATCAGGGACCTGGTCTGTGTGCACTATAATAACCTATATAAATCCCAGTAGTTGCACTTTCTGCTCTTCAGCTTTGAGCACTTGTACTATACTTGTGTTAACTTATAAGCCCTCCATAATCCCTTTCTTAAGTCATTTGGCACTTTGATCTCAAGATGCATAACAGCTAATAAGAGTCTGCCAATATCATTCCATGTACTGAAGAAGGAACTCTTCTATGAAGGGGGCTAGTGAAATAGGAGTGAATGGGACTGGGATTTGTGCAGTGGAGATAGAACAAAAAGGATGAGGAGCTGCAATGGTAGCCATGACTGGAGTGTAGGTGTTAGCATGAGATCAAGTGTGAAAGATGACATATTTGACAAAAGAGTATGGGTAGGTAAGACATTGTTTTGTTAATTATGGTATAATCTCCATATACTACAGCCCTCCATTTCACTATGACAGCATCAATCTCTTGTTGCCTACCCAACATATTAGCATATGACAGCTCCACTTTTCCTTAATACTGCATCTCATTTTCCACTGCATCCTTAGTTATTTCTCCATTTCAACTAAAGTATGCACAAGCTCACTATAATGCTATAGTATCATTCACTGACATATATCTAGTCCTTAGTTCCATTAGATTATGAGCCCTATGGCATAACACAAAACAAAGGAATTTATTAAAACACTTACTTTACTCTTAAGTCTTATTCTTCTGTGCTATCATATTTGGCCAAGCCAATGCTCCACAATTAGTACCCATTCCCACATCCTGGGATATGCCATCTAATTCCAGCCATTTCTTTCCATGTATTGAAGAAGACCATCTTTCAGATGAGACTGGCTATTTTGTATGGGCTCATCATATGAAAAAGGCACTTGGATTTTGTGGCCTACTGGAGATTGTAAATGGCACCATAACTCAGCCCTCTGACCCAGCACAACAACAGGTTTGGTACAAGATGGATAATACTGCATGGGCATCAATCACTGGATGCATTTGTTATGTATCCAAAGAGTGCAATTCAAATACTATGCAATACCAGTAAGTGACAGGCAAATTGTTATAATCATTTTTCACTTTTCCCATCACATGACTGTGAGACATCTTTTACCTTTTACCTTTTTCACACTTTCACCTCTTCACAATTTCACAATTTCATACCTTCACATTTCACTCTTTCACTCTTTCACATATCACAGCCTAGACCATGACATCATTACCTGGCAGCTTCCTTATGAAACTGCTAAGGTACTCACTCCTTTATTGCCATTGGTTGGCTGACTGTAGCATACTTAGGGCCGGAGCCATTTACATGGTCCATGCACATAACTGTAGCATATATAAGGAGGCTGGCTCAAGCTGGGTCTTCCCCAGTCTTGTGCACTTGAGCCTTAGGCTTTATACAAGTCCTTGACCCTTCACTTTTATTCTCTTGCCTAGTTCCACTGGGGTCTAGCCAAAACCCAGTCTCTTGAGTTTAGAATGCAATCACTAGGAAAAGCCACGAGTTTTAGCAATGGTTCAGTGACAACCATTTCACAAATGACAATGACAAGAGGGCTTTTAAGACTAGAGCCCTGAACTAGGCTTGTGAATCTTGAAAGGGAAGAAGAAGAAGGACTAAGGAACTCAGGTTAACTCTACAATGCAGAGCCCAAGTATTAGAAGTGGAGAATCAACAAAGTAATCAAGACTGGAGAGACTCCAGGTCTTGCCCACCCTGTATATATATTGTCAGGAGGCATAGCCTCATACACAGGATGAGTATTCTACTATCTATGCAAACCAATAGCAGTAATCACTTGTACCTTCTTAAATAGGAAAGTGAATATAGGGCATATAAGTCAGGAGTAAGGCAATGGCCTTGCAGATCAAGGGAAATGGAAGAGAACCACAACCATAAGGATGTGAAAGAATGGAAGATACTCAGAGTCAATGGATATGAAGTAGGCATGGCAATCATAAGGCCAAGTAGATCTATTTAGATCTCTGCCACAGATCAGATGTCATCAGTATTGATCTAAGATCTCATCTGAGATCTGCCACATCATGTGATTAATCCATGAGCAGGGAATACTCTGATATAATAAATCAAACCTAAGCCTAGAGTTATTCTTATAAGGCAGGCAAGTTCCATGGTCATATGAGTAAACCATTAGTGTTTGCTGAGCACATGACAGCATTAAGGCAGATCTTGTAGTCAAAATTGCTTATTTGAATGCTGCAAATGAAGCCTGGGAGCTTCTTGCTGCTGAATTCAGCCAGGTTAGAACTGGATCCATTATCTACTGGTTCTGCCATCTTATCCATCACATGCCAAGTGGTGGTGATATTTTCACACATATCAATGAGTATCAAGAGGCTATACAATATCTTGCTAATGTCAACTTCATTCTCCAGGAATGGCTTGCTGCTGCTATCCTGCCTTCCACCCTATTATCCAATCCCAAGGATCCTGACTCCTGGAACTACTTCATTAAGGGTATGTGCTTTGACAAAGCAACAACTACCCTTTCCAGCACTATCTCTGAGATTCTTGAGAAAAAACAACATTAGAAGGCTGCCACCATTGTTTCTACTAGTGGAACCACTAAAAGTGCTCTTGCAGCATTAGAGTGCACTGCTCATGCTATAGGAATCAAATTCTGCACAAACTGTCAGTATACTGGGCACAACAAGGATACATGCTATACAAAACATGGTGCCATGAAGGGAAAAGGTTCCAAGAAACAACCACAAAGCATGAAAAATGAAAAAGCCCAGGTTGCTGAAACAGACACAGAAAAGGATGAAGTATTCAACTTTGTTCTTGAGAAGTGTCCACTAGTCAATGATATTCCCTCTGCTCATCTGTCCTCTATCACTCTTGCTCTGTTGGCTTCTGCCTTCCATGTCTCTGGTGGTTCTGTGTTTCCTGTGCATGCCACCCATATCACTTCTATTATTGACTCTGGTGCATTAACTTATATTCTTGCAGATTGCATCTCTTTCACCTCCTACTCCATGTCATCTGGTGGCAGCATTAGTGGCTTTGGGAATAGTCAATTAGTCATTTCTGGTCATAATAAGGTTTGGATTCTTGCCAGTTGACCTTCTGGAACAACTTATCTCACTTTATACAATGTGTGTCATGTTCCTGCATTCTCTACATCCATTATCTCAGTCTTCTGCCTTGATGATGCTGACTACTACACTTTTTTTGGAGCAAGTTGCTGCATTACTTTCAAATTGAAGAATGGTGGGTATTTTCTCCATGACATGCTCACCAAATCTGCCAAATCTATTCTTACTGCCACCTGCCATGATAACTGCCTCTATTATATTAATGTGCCTAGAGCTCCATTTGATGTCATCTATCCTGCTGTTATGCCTTCTTCCAAACTTGAGCATTGGCACTGCTATCTTGGCCATTTGAACTATCCCATTGTGTGCTCTTTTATCCAGCAGGGACTTGTAACTGGCATAACCCTCACTAACTCTAAATTGAACCATGTCCTGCCTATCTGCCAGTCTTGTGCTATGGGCAAGATCACCTGAGCATATTTTCCCTCTTCTGTGCATAGTCACACATACTGATTCCTTGCCCTTTTACTTCAACCTCTAGGGACCTTCCCCTATTCAGAGTGCTTCTTGGATGCAGTACATGATGACCCTTACTGATGACTACACCTGCTGGGTCTGGGTTCTCTTCCTTCAGCACAAAAGTGATGCTTTTTCTGCCTTTAAATTCTGGAAATCAGAGGTTGAGAACTTGAGTCAGGTTTTCCTTCAGACATTTTGGACAGACAATGGAAATGAGTTTCTCAACCATACTTGGATTTCCTTCATGCATCAAGAGGGCATACATTGGGAATTCACTGCTCCCTACACACCTGAACAGAATGGTGTTTCTAAGCAGCTGAATCATACCCTCATTGATCATGTCTGCACTGTTCTCATTGATACTGGCCTTTTCCTCTCCTTATGGGCTGAAGCTGCCAATTATGTCATCTACATCAAAAACTGGCATCCCACTCACTCTCTTGCTCACTCCACACCATTTGCACAGCACTATGGGTGTAAGCCTGATGTTTCCTGCCTTTATTATTTTGGCTGTGTCACTTATGTTCTTAATTATTCCCCTGCATGCCAGAAGCTTGTTTCCAAGGGTGTCCATGCCATTTTTGTTGGCTATTTCATGACTCAGAAGAGCTGGCAGTTCTGCCTGCCTGCCAAACATGCTATTCTTGTCTCTGCCATGCTATTTTTGATGATTCTGCTGATAGTTATAACAGTTTCCCAGCTGAGGGGGAACACCAATTTCACTACCACTTATTCTGCTTATTTCTCTCTGATCCAGATGATGACAACCTTAAACAGCAACCTATAGCTCACCTCAATCCTCCTTCTGCTCCACCTGACCATATAGATCAACCTGCTGTTTGCCCTAACCTTTCTTCTGTTCCACCTGACCATGAAGAGCAACCTGCCATTTGCCATACTCTTCCTTCTGCTCCATCTAATCACATAAAGTAACCTCCACCACCCCCTTAAACTCAATCTACTCACACTGCTGCTATTAATGTTATGGCTTCTTGCCATCCTGGCCTCATGACTGCTTAATGTTCACCCTTGTGTTTAGATCTGCAATGAGCTTTTGTGCTAGTGGCTCTAACTAGGCTGCTTTGAAGAGAATACTATAGATCCTGTATAAAGCAATTGCTCAGCAATCTAAAGAGCCAAACCTATGAGAGCTCAAAGAGATCCCCCCCTTGGGGATGGCCATGAGATCAAGGGCTATCCCTTGTAGATCCTGGGTAAAGAACAAGAGAGTAAGACTGAGAGAATCCTTAGCTCTAGCTTCCTGCCTTATATATTGCCTGTGGTCATGCATGGACCAATTACAAGGAGTCTACCCTAAACTATGCTATCTATGGCCATTAATAGCTAAAGGGGCTCTTATCCTAATAAATAAGGAATGCATGGATTGTGAGATAGGAGTGAGACAATGGCCTTGTGGATAAGGGGATGTGATAGAAGAGAAGCCATATTATAAGGATGTGGAAGAATGGAAGTGCACAGGTTACAGATATAAATAAGGTATGGCCATTATAAAGCTAAGGAGATTCCATCTGGATTTCTGCCACAGATCAGATCCTAATCTAGATCATAAGATCAGATATCATCAGGTACTGGATCTAGATTTCATCTGAGATCTGCCATATCATGTGACTGATATCTGGTGCAGGGAAATAATCTGATAATTAGGACTTAGCCTTAGCCTAGGGTTAACCTTATAAGGTTACTTGTTCACATGATCACATGCTCCTGGTCACATGACTATGTAACCATTCACATCACATGCTCAATAGTTCCCATGGTCACATGCTGCTGACCATCATGTTCACTAGTTGTGTAACAATCAAGACTCAACAGACAATCTTTACTGTAGTGTGGACCTTGCAACAGTCTTCTGACCATAAATCCTCAGACTCCAGCCCATCTGCATCAGATACAGAGGATCATGGGGCCTTTACACCTGATCCACCAGATAAACACATTAACATTGTATCTGGCAAAGATCCCCACATATACTATGAGACAATGACCTTATCTGACTAAGCTAAATGGGAACAGGCCATGCATGATGAGCTTGATGTGATTGCACAACTTGGGACATACAAACTTGTTAAGCTCCCCACCAGCCATGATACTACTGATATCAAATGGGTTTTCCACATTAAACACAATGCTTCTGGTCACATCCTACACTACAAAGCCCACCTTGTTGCACACAGTTTTACCCAAAAACCTGGTATTGATTT
>JBBPJW010000289.1:0-38161 GCA_038088935.1 Pulveroboletus aff. viridisquamosus
GGTCAAGAGAGCAAGACTGAGGAAACCTCAGCTTGCACCCCCTGCCTTATATATTGTCAGGATCTGCACACAGACCAAGTACAAAGGGTCTACCCTAATTAGTGCTATCTGTGGTCACCAATAGCTAAAGTAGCTCTTGCCTCTAAATAGATATATGAGAGAGAACATGGGGCGGCAATGAGGAGTGAGGCAGTGGCTTCATGGATCAAGGGATTGGAATGGAAGAGTAACCACACCATGAGGATGTGGGAGAATGGAAGCGCACAGGAATAGATCAATAAAAGCAGCAAGGCTGCCTGAAGGCCAAGGAGATCCCATCTGGATCTCTGCCACAGATCAGATCCTAATCTAGATCATAAGATCAGATATCATCGGAGGGATCTGGATCTCATCTTGAGATCTGCCACATCATGTGACCAATATCTTATGCAAGGGAATACTCTGAATATAGGATTTAGCCTTAGCCTAGGGTTTGCCTTATCAGGCAACTCGTTCGCACGATCATGTGCAACTGATCACATGACCAGCACATCTCATGCTCTACAGTTCCCACAGTCACGTGAGACCGTCGTGTTAGGCTGGAGCCATAACACAGACCAACTACATAAGGCCTACTCTAATATCTAGCTATCTGTGGTTACCAATAGCATAAGTAGCTCTGACCCATAATAGATATATGAAAGGCATGGATTGGAGATGGTGGATGAGGCAGTGGCCTCACAGATCTAATGTAAGGGAATGGAAGAGAACCACACCATGAGAATGTGGGAGAATGGAAGGAAAGTGTACTGATCCAATCTATGAATACAGCATGGCAACCATGAGGCCTTGGAGATCCTTTGAATCTCTGCCACAATCTCATCTAGAGATCTGCCACATCACATGACTAGACCTGTGCAGGGGAATGTCTTGTCCAAATACTAAATAATAAAAACTTAACCTCAACCTAGGGTTTCCTTGAATGGCATATGGTTCCCACAGTCATGTGCAACTGTTGTGTTAGGCTGGAGCTGTAACACTGAGGACCAGGACTACTCCTGGATCTCTTGAATATGAGTTGATTGTTTCTTCTTGGCTTCTGCCTCAAGCTCATGCATATTGATTGATTCAGCTATATATCAATCTTATACATCTTGTTATGGTCGCAATGACCCGGTTCAGTTTCGGTGACTCCTTGGTGTACGTTCCGGTTTTGGTTTTGGTTTCCTTGTGTGGCTTTTGTGCTAGTGGCCACGAACTAGGCAGTTCCTTGTGAGAAACCGCCCTAGACCCTACCTAGCCTGGGTTTATAGAGATAAGATGAGAGCCACAGGGGACCCTAGTCCAGGGTTAATCCCTGAGATCATCTATCCAGTCAGGACGAGAGGTGAAAGGTACAAGAGAGCAATTCTGAGGAGACCTCAGCTTGCATCCCCTGTCTTATATATGTCAGTGGCCCGCGCACGGACCAGGTACAGGGGAGTCTACCCTAAACTAGCTATCTATGTGCACCAATAGCGTAAGGGCCTCCGTTACCTAAATAGATATGGAAAAGGGCATAACTCGGTAGGAAGGGGTGAGGCAAGGGCCTTGCAGATAAGGGATGGATCAGGAGAGTACGCCACACCATGAGGATGTGGGGGAATGGAAGGGAAGGCACGATACCGATCAAATGAAGATAGCCTGGCAACCATGAGGCCGAGGAGATCCCATCTGGATCTCTGCCACAGATCGATCCTAATCTAGATCGTCAAGATCAGATGTTATCAGGTTACGATCTGGATCTCATCTAGAGATCTGCCACATCACGTGACTGATACCTTGCCGGAGATACTCTGAATCTCTAAAGACTACTAACCCTAGCCTAGGGCTTGCCTTGCTGGGTAACTCATTCGCACGATCACGTGCTACTGATCAGGTGACCAGCGCATCACATGCTATGAAGCTCTCACGGTCACGTGCTGACCGTCGTGTTAGCTTGGAGCGTAACAAGTAGCCTTATAAGGCAAGCCCTAGGCTAAGGTTAGTAGTTCATTTAGAGTATTCCCTGCACTTAGGTTTAGGTCATGTGACAGTGGCTGGATCTTGATGAGATCTTAGATCAGTCCCTGATGATATCTCTATGGAGATTAGGATCTGCATCTGTGGCAGAGATCCAGATTGGATCTCCTTGGTCTCTAGGTGGCCATGCTGCTTTCATGGATTAATACTGGTGTGCTTCCATTCCACCCATATCCTCATGGTGTGGCAGCTCCTCTCCTCCATCCTGTATCCGCAAGGCCACTGCCTCATCCCCTCACCCAATCCATGCTCTCCTTATCTATTACTTAGTCATGAGCCCCTTGTGCTATTGGTGGCCATAGATAGCATACTCTAGGGTAGGTCTCCTGTAGCTGGTCCATGCATAGTAGCCAGCAATATATAAGGCAGGAGATTCAAGGCTGGGTTTCCCCAGTCTTGCCCTCTTGTGACTTAGGCTAGGATCTACAGTATGATCTAAGGCTTGATCCTAAGATGGGATCTCCCTTCAGCTTTTGACTGTCCTGCTGCGGTTTATACACAAGGGCCCAGGTCTCATCCCTTCACTCATCTGCCTAGTTAGGGGCCACTAGTCAAAAGCCTCAGCAGACTTCTATTATCAAGGACAAGGGCATTTACCAAGGTAACATGAGTATCAAGGCAAGGATGGCTAGTCAGCCATTACAATGCCCACACCTCTCCCACTTCCTTTTTATCTAGTGTGCCAAAGAAGATACCTCAAGTAAAGAAGGTCACTGCCAAAGAGTCATCTGGAATAGAGGAGATTAGTGATAAAAAAGAGGTAAAAGTAGGAAAGGTGGATTTTTAAACAGGAGTACCTTCCCTACACAAGGTGCTCCTACTTTTTCTTGTGCCCATGTACTTGTATCACAGTCTAGGAAAGCAATTCAAATCCAAATACAAGTATTTTTGCCCAAGCACCCAAGAAAAGTCATAGATGTCTTTGCTCTAGTTGATAGCAGTGCTCAAATCAACTGCATTGACTGGGAATTTGTGTCCCACTACAAGCTCCCAACCACTTGTCCTCCCCAAGCTCTCCATATTAGGAATGGAATGTGGATGCCTTCACCAACAGCAAGAGAAGAATCACCCACATATGTGAAGTTATTTTTCACATTGAAACCTTCACCTCCAAGGTTCTTTGCTATATCATGGGATATGGTAAGGAGATCTTGATCCTAGGACTCCCCTGGTTGAAAGATGCCAACCCTATGGTTGACTGGAAGAGCAATACTCTTACCATTTTCTCTACCACCAACTTCTCTAAGAAACTTTATTGTTCTGCCTTCTTGCTACCCAATTTAAAATGATACCATTCCAGGGAAACCACCATCAACAAAAAAGAACTCTTCATCAATTACTTGCAACACAACACTTCTGAGAAGTCTCTCCAAGACTGTCTCTACCACTAGCACTCCTTGTGAGTTATAAATGCCTGCTTGACATTTTTACCCTCAATCACCATTGCTAAGCTCACCACCTCCACAGAGCTTTTAATTGAAGCCAAAAAGGCTCAACCCAAGATGGAACTCCCACCAGAATATCAGGAGTTTGCATTTGTTTTTTTAAACATCTCAAAAACCCTTGACCACCTGCCATCAAGCAGGCTCTATGACCATGAGATAAATCTTAAGAACATGTTTGTCCCTAAGATAGGTAAGGTCTACTCCTTATCTCCACCAGAATTCCAGGCAACCAAGGAGTTCCTGGAAGAAAACCTCCAGGTTGGGAAAATCTGCCCTTTTAGCTTCCCCCAAGCATTCTCCTTTTTCTTTGTCAAGAAGAAAGATGGTAAACTTCATCCCTTTCAGGACTACTGTTACCTCAATGAACACACCATATGTGATGCATACCCACTCCCCCTTATCTCTGACCTCATTGATAAGCTTTGTGAAGCAAAAATATTTATCAAATTTGACATTTGTTGGGGATATAACAATGTCCACATCAAAAATGGACACCAATGGAAAGCAGCCTTCATTACTCACAAAGGGCTCTTTGAGCCAATGGTGATGTTCTTCAGCCTAAATAATTCATCTGCCACATTTTAGTACTTTATGAATGACTTTTTCTGTGATATGATTGCAGAAGGATGGTTGGTCATCTACATGGATGATCTTCTTATCTCATCCCCAGATGCTAAAATGCACAAACTTCACACTGCCTGCATTCTCAAATGAATGGCAGAACTTGATCTTTATCTCAAATTGGAAAAATGCACCTTTACTTCTAAGTCAGTAGAATATCTTGGAATGGTTATCTGACCAGGACAACTCACCATGGACCCTGTCAAACTCAATGGAATTACCAAATGCCCTACCCCCCAAAAGATTGAAGATATTCACTCCTTTCTGGAATTCACCAACTTCTACTAATGATTCATCTCTAACTACTCTTTTATCATCTGCCCTCTCCTTGATCTCACCAAAAAGATAGCTTCCTGGACCTGGTCCCCTGCCTGCCAGAAATCTTTCAATTCCCTAAAAGCACTCTTTCTCTCTCAGCCAGTTCTCCAACCCCCAGACCTCTTCCAACTGTTTGCCATCACCACCAATGCCTCTGCATATGCATTTGGTGATATCCTTCTTCAAACTAATGCCAATGGAGACTGGCATCCCTGCTCCTACCTCTTACAGACCTTCTCCCCTGCTAAGAGAAACTATAACATTTATAACCATAAACTTTTTGCAATTATCTGTGCCTTGAAAACCTGGTAACAATATCTCCAGGGCTCTTCCCATTTCATTCAGGTCTTTACTGACTACAAGAACCTAATCTATGCTCAATTGCTGCCAGACCTGTTGGCTTCTCAATCTCATGGACTTCAACATCCAACTCCAGCACATTGCTGGTACCTCCCTTGCCAGGCCTAATGCCTTTTTCATCATCTGGACCTCTGCCCAGACTTCTCCTTGGACAACTCAGAAGTTGCCCTGCTTCCTGAGACTATTTTTTGTCATGTCATCAACACCACTCTTCATACCCACATCAAGAAACATCAAGTGGGTGGCCTCCTTCACCTCTTTATTCTTCAGAAATGGAATGGTCCCATGTGCAATGGATTACAGTCCTACTTCTGTGACTGGCAACTCTGTAACACCATGCTCATGTACTGCAATCACATGTATATTCCCCTGGACAAACCTCTCTGTCAATCCATCCTCCAACACTGCCACAATCATAAAATCACTGGCTACCCCAGCTACCTTAAAACCCACCAGCTTGTCCAAATGAAATTCTAATAGCCTGGTCTTGCCACTTATGTGTGCAAATATGTTGACAGCTGCACTGTTTGCCAGCAAAACAAGGTCAACATCTATCCCTTTGTGCCAGCCCTCTACTCTATCCCTTCTCATATCCAATGTCCCTTCCAGTAGATCTCCTGCAATCTGATCACTGATCTTCCCTAATCAGGAGATTTTAATTCCCTCTTGGTCATGGTTGACCATGGGCTTATGAAGGGGATGTCCCCACCAAGAAAACCACCACTGCTGAAGGAATAGCCATGCTTTTCTTTAAGAAAGTCTACAAATGATTTGGTTTATGTAACAAAATCATCACCAACCAAGGCCCACAGTTTGCCTCTGCTATTGCCAAGGAGCTTGGCAAACTCCTCAATTATAATCTCTTGCTGTCCATCATATATTACCCTCAGTCTGATGGAGAGACTAAATATGTTAATCAGGAAGTCAAAACCTACCTCTGTATCTTCTGTAGAGCCAACCCCTTCAAACAGGCAGAAAACATCTCCCATGTGGAATTTGCACACAACTGCTGTCCCTATTCTGTTACTCATTAATTACCATTCTATCTTCTTATAGAATATTGGTTCAAGCTCCTTTTACTTGTGGAGTTTGCCTACAACAATATGCCTAATGCTACTATAAGTATCTCCTCTTTCTTCATTAATAAGGGCTACCATCTGAACCTCTCTGTCCACATAAAATGTAACCTCATCTCTGCTTGAGCTTGAGAGTATGCTATTGATCTTGACTTACTTTATGATTTCTTTGTAAGAAAATAGCCACTGCCCAGAAAAGATATCAAGCTTCTGCTGATGTCCAATGATCTCCAGTACCAGACTTCAAAATAGGTAACCAGGTCTTTATTAAGGCTAAGTACTTCAGATCTATTTGACACTCCAAGAAACTTGCTGAAAAGAACTTAGGTTCTTACACTATTATTGTTTATGCAGATTCTCTCTCCTTTATACTCTGTCTACTGGAGAATATGAAGTCTGTATATCCAGTCTTTCATGTCTCTCAATTAGAACCCTCTGTCCCCAATACCATTCCTAACTGTGTCCAGCCACCACCACCACCTGTCAAAATTGATGAAGAACTGGAGTTTGAGATCTTCAAGATTCTCAATTCAAAGATAGATTACAGATGAAGAAACTGCAAACTACTATATCTGGTTAAGTGGTTAGATTATAAAGATACTAATAAAAAAACCTTATGGCTTCTCACCACTAAATTAGATCATACTTCAGAGATCATTAAAAAGTTCCATCTACACTATCTGGACAAACTTGAACCATTTTATGTGTAAATTGTCTTATTAGAATCATCCATATTTGACCAGACTGAGTTTATTGATCTAGTGTTAGTTACAAAACCTTCTAATTACTCAGTAGTTATCTCCTTGACCAACCTCTCCTGCTACCTGCCCCAACCCCATCTCTATATTCTCATCCTCCACCACTATGATTCCTTTGATCTCCACACACAGTTTCATCAACTTCTCTGTCTCTTTATTAATCTCTCTGTCTTCTGGCTCACTTTTCAAGCCCCTTCATCTTCCCTTTCTGTTACTTATGCCCTATTGATGATATTAACCAGCTATCCCATCAGCCAATTCTAATATCTTATCTTCTTCCATATCTTCCCACCCACCTTCCTTATTGCTGCCTCTATCAGGTGATATTCTTCTGCCATTTAATAGAGGCCCTTTTTCATTCTCCAAGTTTTCTCTATCTCTGGGCACTTCTTCTTTCCCACCTCTTCTCCTCCGCTTTCTCTCCAGCTTTCCCTGGCCAGGAAAGTTACACCTTGCCTTTATCTCTATGCAGATAAGGCATAATGTTGACTTGCCAGGGCCCACCTCATAGCCAAGCCCTTAGTTGTCATACCTCTGGCACACCAAAGCCTTTTCTGCCCTTCTCTTCCCATTGCCTTCACTTGCCACTGCCTGGGCTTGACAAAGTTGATCTGTCTGGTGCAAGATTAGTTTTTGAAGCATTTTTATTAGCTTGTTGCAGTTACCCTTCTACAAGCTGCCTCCTCAGCCTTTTACCTCTTTATCTCCTTGGCCTACCACCTGGCAACCTCTTCTGCTGTCTTCTGAGCCTCCTTCACTTTCTTCCACATCTTTATCTCCTTTCTTACCTTCTCTTGTTATTTTTACTCAGCATACTTTGCATTACCAAGCTCCTCTTTGTCCTCCATGCACTCCTTAAGGTGCATGTTGGACTGTGTGTGGATATTAGCAAATAAGAACTTGTTTGCAGAAAGCTATTGAGAAGTTTTTCTAAAGTGGTAATTATTTTTATGGACTTGTGGCCCACTAAGACTCTGACACTTATTTTGACTGTGCACTAAACAAGGTCACATGTCTAAGGCCTTCAGAGGTTCAGGCATTAAGAGGGAAATACTATTATATCCTGTGCCACAAAGTTTACTCCATTCTATCTCCAGTGCAACTCCAGTTGCTTTTTATTTATTAGCTACATGTTATTTAGTTTCTCTTACCTCTATCTCTTTCTACCTAATGACACTTACAACTTCATATACTTAGTTCCAAGCCATTCCAATACAACTCTGTAGTTATTTCAATCTTACTTCCTGTTCCTGCTCCTTTCCTTCTTATTTTTTCCTATTATCCTTTAGTTTCATCTTGATGTGACATTGTCAGCATTATTCCTGACATCTCCATTCATATCCAGATTGCATTAGCACCTGAATTTGCTTCTGAGACAACTTCTGTTTTATTTCCCTTCTTCCATTACATAATCCACTCCACTAAGGTATAAGTACTGTAGCTCTATATTTTGTATCTCAGTTTGAATATTAGCATAACCCAGTACTTTCTCCTATGGTTTTGCATTCTATTTCTACCTCATAAGTAGGCTTTATGCCCTTATATCTCTGAATCCAAGTATCTATGACTTACTCTAACTGAAATAGGATGTCTACTCATTGAACTTGTGTTTTGAACACCTTGGTAAATAATCCTAACTTGTGCTTTAACTACTAGAGAGGCTTTTATGCTAGTGGCCCCAATTAGACTAAAAGAAGGAAATACTGAGACATGTATAAAGCTAAGCTCAGATAACAAGATGGAGCTGGTGACAGCTTCTGCCTTATAGCAAACTAGTGAAAGTGGACTAAAGGTCAAGAGAGCAAGAGTGGGAAAATCCTAGCTTGCACTTCCTGCCTTATATATTGCTGGATCCATGCATGGATCAAGTACAGGGAGGCTTCCCTAAACTACTGCTATCTATGGCCACCAAGGGCAGTAAGTACTCAATCATATATAGTAAGTAATGCATGGGGCAGATATGAAGAAGTAAGGCAGTGGCCTTGCATATTAGAGAATGGAAGAGAAGAGAAGCCACACCATGAGAATATGGAAGAAATGGAAAGGAAATGCATAGATAAGGCAGAGATAAATAAGACATGGTAGTAGCAAGGCTGAGAAGATCTAATGGATCTCTGCCACAGATTAGATTCTCTATCTAGATTATAAGATTAGATGTCATCAGGGACTGGATCTGGATCTTATCTAAGGTCTGCCATATCATATGACCAATGCCTGTGCAGAGAAATACTCTAAATATTAGAATTTAGTCTTAATCTAGGGTTTTCTTAAATAGGAAGCTTGTTTATATGATCACATGATCTCCAGTCATATGACTGCAACTAGATTACATCACATGCTCAACAGTTTCCATGGTCATATGCTAGAGACCATCATGTTTGCTAAATGCATAATGCTAACCCTTTGACTCTTTTTACCTCCTTTTGAAATTCAGGGGATTAGAACTAGTGCAAAGGTACACCACATGAGGTGAATCCAAGCCCCATTCAACCCTTTCTCTGGAGAGTTCCAGAAAAGATCCAGAGTACACTTGATTGTTTAACACTTTTGTTTCTTCCTACCACCTTTTAGTTTCAGTCTAACATGCCTTAATGCTATTATTTCTGATATTTTCATTTATTTTCAAGATGCTTTGGCATTTGCCCCTACTTTTAAGACAACTCCAGTCTCATCTTCTTTCCTCACTTAGATTCTTTGCTACTCTGGAACTATATAAGTACTATAACTTCTATATATAATACCTTAGTTCAAATATTGACAAAAACACTTCCATCTTAATCTTATCCTTACTCTGACTAAGCTTCCCAGCTTGCCTTCTGACCCTTTGATTTACTCTAAAGTACCTCCAGGCCTTAATGGAATTCTTAAGGAAATTCTAACAGCTTGATCTCATTATAACTAGGCTTAATTGTTATAATGTTTTTTTTTATATTTTTCCCATCTTTTCACTTTTCTTTTGACTTTTTACATGTTACATCACATGATCCTAGGAATCCTTACACTTTCACTATTTCACATCTTCACATTATCACAGTCTAGACCAGTCTAGATTATAATGTCATACCTCATGGTTAGTGCATGTTTTACTTAGTCAGATGCTTCTTTTCTGCCATTGAATAACTAACTAAGCAGTAGTTTAGAGTAGGCCAGACTTACATGGTCTGTGCATACTTTTGTACAGTATATAAAGGCTTAGTTCACAGCCTGGGTTTTCCCCAGTCTTGTGTACTTGAGTCTTACCACTTATACAAGTTACTTGATTCAATATCCTCCTCTTGCCTAGTTCTATTTGGTACTAGTTTAAAATCAACTCTAGTCATTAGAGTACTCTCTAGGATAGCAACCATAGTCATATACTTCACCAGTTCAGTGCATTGCCTGTGCATTTTACTTGCACAAGACTTATTTATCTAGTTGGTGCTTGCTAAAAGTTGAGACCCTTTTCTAGTGCATGCCAGCTTGTTAAGCCTATTCTTGGGGCCATGAAGAGATACTCCTTGATTTTGTAAATAAAACAATCTTGGATTTCAAAGATGACCCATTAGATGCTGAGTTATTTACCAGAAGATTTATAAAATGGCAGCCTTGCTGTCCTAGCTAAATCAAACTGTGGTCCCAGTGATTGCCTTTCCTTAAGAGCTTGGGTTTTAACTTAGACCCCAAGTGAACTAGGCAAGAAAGAAGAGAAGAGAAGAGTCCAGTCACTTGTATAAAGCAAAGAGCTCAAGTGCACAAGACTGGGGAATCCCAGCTTGTGCCAGCCCCTTATATATGCTACATGAATGCGCACGGACCATGTATACTGGCCTGGCCCTAAGTATGCTATAGTAATCCAGCCAATGGCATAAAAGGAGTGAGTACCTTAGCAGTTCCTCAAGAATACTGCCAGGTAATGATGTCATGGTCTGGACTGTGATAAAGTGAAGGTGTGAAATAGTGAAAGTGTGAAGAGGTGAAGAGTTAAAGAGGTCCCACAGTCACATGATGAAGAAAATAAAAAAAGATTATAACAATTTACAGCTTTTAATTATCAAACAGTGAAGGACTTTGAGGCCAAAAAGATAAGAAACAGAGTAATAGTGACATTAAAGAGACTTTAATCATTATGTCCTTTTTCCTCTCTTTATCTCCTATTTAAAAGATTTAAAAGAGTATTTAGAAAACTAATACTCTATTACCTAAAGAAAAGAACCATTTACTCCTCAAGAAAAATCAGAGTTTCTATATGATGAGGAGTCCAGAAAAAATGGTTAGCTGGAGCCAATCTTAGAATCCCCATTACTACTCCAGCCATTACTATCAAATAAACCAACTCTCCAAAACCAGCCTTTGTTACTCCAACCCATAACCCAATCTTTCTTGATGTCTGGGGATATAGAAGACCTGGGGGAGATGTTGAAAGAGTTAATGGAGAAAGATATGAGTAAAAAGATAGCAGATCCAAGGAAATTGAAGAAAGTGGAAATTGTAATGGCTTCTTGCCATTCTATCCTTGATACTTGCTTATGCTCCTTAATGGATGCTTTTAACCTATCCTAAGAAGCTGGTAAGGCTTTTAGCTAGTGGCCCTAAACTAGGCAGATAAGAGAATAGATGAGACCACTACTCTTGTATAAACCAGAAGCTAGCAGCACTAGTGTTGAAACTAGCCTGTATAACCAGCCAAGAGGTCAAGAGAGCAAGACTGGGGAAATCCCAGCTTGCACCCCCTGCCTTATATATTGCCAGGATCTGCACACAGACCATGTACAGGGGGCCTACCCTAACCTATGCTATCTATGAATACCAATAGCACAACTGGCTTTATAGTATAAATGAAGAGAAAGCATGAATTGGATATGAGGAGCAAGGCAGTCACCTCATGGATCAAGGGATAGGAATGGAAGAGGAACCATACCATGAGGATATGGAAGAATAGAAGGTGCACTGGTTCCAATCTATGAAAGAGGCATGGCCATCTTAAGGTCAAGGAGATTTTATCTGGATCTCTGCCACAGATACAGATCCTAATCTAGTTCATAAGATCAGATATTATTGGGGACTGATCTAGATCTTATCTGAGATCTGCCATATCATGTAACTGATACCTTGTGCTGGGGGAATACTCTGATTATTAGAACTTAGCCTTAACCTAGTGTTTCCTTATAAGGATACTTATTTGCATGATCACATGCTCCTGGTCACATGACTATGCAACCATTCACATCACATGCTCAACAGTTCCCATGGTCACATGCTGTGAACCATCATGTTCACTAGTCACATAACAGAAATTGTGGTAAGCAAAGTTATAAATATGAATATATAAACAGGAATGAAAGACCAGAAACAATAGAAAGATGTGTGCTGCTGTACTATTAAGAATGGAAGGAAAAGCAGAAGGCTTTGTGCAAATCACTATGGAAAAATATTTAGAGGCAGAACAGGACTATATTAGTACAACCAATGTACAGAAAGGGCCAGCAGTCTGGCCAAATTGGAAGCTTTAAGCCATTCTGGGCTTATTAATGATTATCTTCAACAATTTGAGATTCTATGAAAAGATGCAGAAATTTATAATGATCATGCAGCTCAATTGATGAGAAAAAAAGTCCAGTATTGTGTCTATTTGCAAGCTTGTCTTCAAGGGATTAAAGCTACCTTTAGGGAGCAAGTAAAACAATTCAAAAGTATAGGATAAGCTTTTGAAAAAATACAAGTATAATGAGATGCTCCTCAATTCCCAAATAGATTTTCCTCTCTCCAAAGTCCTCCTTCTAATTTCTTTCTGTGTAATACCTTTCAACCAAGATTCCCTTGGACTCCTGCCACTTCTAAGTTTATAGCAGTAGAAACTTAGCCTAGCAGAAAGACATCAATAGAGGTAGATTGGCAACAGATTACTCCAATAGGGCAAGAATGTTACAAGTGTCATCAACAGGGGCACATAGCAAAGAATTGCTAATCCAATTTACCTTTTATCTTTTCTCCTGGATTCAATCCTGCTAGAAGAACTCAATAGTACTAAATTATCCATTATAGGGACTTCTCTGTGGAACCAATCAACATAAGAGAGTTAGCAGCCAAAGCACAGGTGCAAGCACAAGCCCAAGAACAACAAACAGCATGAATTCAAGAAGTTGTTCTCTAGAGCACCATAGAAAAAGCAGAAGCATTTTTTAGGGACAAGTTTGAAATAAAAGCAAAACATCAGGCAGCTTTAAAATAAAGCTGACTTTGAATATTCAAGGTGTTTAGGGTCTTGAACTTAGTAAATTCTCTTTTCCTACCTTTTCCTTTAACAATTGTAGTGGTATACTAAATATACAAAATAAAGTAGATAATAATTGTTATGTGTCTAGCAAACATAACAGTCTCTAGCACATGATTGTGGGAACTTCAGAGCATGTGATGCAAATGGTTGCATAGTTATGTAACCAGGAGTATATGATCATGCAATGAGTAGCTGTTATAACATGTTTTTTCTTTTCTTGATCACATGACTTTATCTTATCTTCATCACATGGTTATCTAATCTCTTATCTTATCAGGGCATGTGATGGATCACATGATCCAGGGCATAGGGTTAGCCTCATGTCTACCAGATCCTACATTTCTTTTTATTTCTGTCTCTTCTCTTCCATTTTAGAAGTCAGATCCTTGATGGTTCCACAAAGGCTTCTTGATACAGGTGTCTACCCATCCTGCCTTGTAACTTGAGATGACCTTGGTGGATGCTCCTATCCTATCCTTGATAACTGCTGAGGCTTTTGATCTAGTGGCCCCTAACTAGGTGAGAGAGAAAGGATGAGACCTGGGCCCTTGTATAAATCAAGAAGCCAGACAGTGAATGAGAGCAGAGGTGGGATCCTTCTTGGATCAGGACCTTAGATCAATGCTGTGGATCTAGCCTAGAGGTCAAGAAAGCAAGACTGGATTTCCCCAGCTTGCACCTCCTGCCTTATATATTGTAGAAGTCTATGCACAGACCATGTATAGGGAGTCTACCCTAAAGTATGCTATCTGTGGACATCAATAGCTAAAGTAGCTCCTACCTCTAATAGATATATGAGAAGATAGCATGGGGTGGCAATGAAAAGTGAGGCAGTGGCCTCATGGATCAAGGGAAGGGAATGGAAGAGCACTGGTATTAATCAATGAGATAGACATGGCCACCATAAGGCCAAGAAGATCCAATCTGAATCTCTGTTACAGATCAGATCCTAATCTAGATCAAAAGATCAGATGTCATTGGAAGATCTGGATTTCATCTGAGATCTGCCACATCATGTGACCAATATCTAATGCCAGGGAATACTCTAAAATGGGACTTAGCCTTAGCCTAGGGTTTGCCTTGTAAGGCTACTTGTTCACATGATCACATGCTCCTGGCACATGACCAGTTGCATCACATGCTTCTAAGCTCTCACAGTCACATAAGATCATTGTGTTAGGTTGGTACCATAACACTTCTCTTCTTTTTGATTTACATATCTCATGTATAGGAACATTTCCATTAGGGACTTGGTCCATGCACTGTCTGCTGTAGTATATAAACTGTAGCCTTAGCATCTCAAGACTCCCAGTCTTGAGCACTTGTAAAATACTTGTGTTAACTCAAGTCTCCCCTTATCCAACCTCCCTTTTCTTATGAGCCAGTGGCACTGTGAACTCACAGTGCATAACAGTAGCCTTATAAAGATGACCCTAGACTAAGGCTATGTTCTTTATTTCAGAGTATTCCCCAGCACAAGGTATTAGTCATGTGATGTGGCAGATCTCAGATGAGATTCAGGTATAGTCCCCAATAATATCTGATCTTAGAATCTAGATTAGAATCTGCATTTGTGGCAAAGATCCAGATAAATCTCCTTAGCCTTGCCACTACCATGCCTCTTTCATATTCCTAATCCTGTGTGCTTCCTTTCCATTCTTCCACATTCTCATGGTGTGGACTTCTCTTCCATTACATTCCTTAATCCATAAGGCCACTATCTCACTCCTCATTTCTGCTCCATGTCTTTTCCATCCTTTATATATAGTTAAGCAGTTACTGCTATTGGTGTATATAGATAGTAGACCTTAGGGTAGGCCTCCTGTACTTGGTCTGTGCACAGATTCTGGCAATATATAAGGCAGGGGATGCAAGCTGGGTTTTTCCCAGTCTTGCTCTCTTAATCTCTTAGCTGGTTATATAGAATAAGCTGCTTTCTGCTAGCTGTTGGTTTATGTGAGAGAAGTGGTCTTATATTTCTCTCCCTTTGCCTAGTTTAGGGCCACTAGCTAAAAGCCCTACCAGTTTCCCAGAACAGATAGGAACATTTACCAAGGTAGCTCAAGCATCAAGGCAGGACAGGTAGTTATCCATTTCAGTAATATGAATTTTAATTTCACCTCAGAAGGGTCTTAAAAGAGCTTGATCACAGGCAATAAAGTGGTGCTTAATTCCTCTAAAAAAGAAAAAAAAATCCTTTTTTTAGAACAAGTTCATTATTACTAAATTATAAAATCCTCAAATAAAAAACAGATAAAACCTATCAAAAAGACAAATTTCTGATAAAAACACATATTATAGGGCAAATACAAAGAAATCAAGGTATAGTATAGAAAATATGTGGTTTTACTGATGCTTTAATTGATTTAGGAGTATCTATAACCTTTATAGATAAAAAGTTTGTACAAAAGCATAAACTAATTGAACTTTCTCTTTTTAGGACAATGGCAGTAGTCAATGCTAATGGATCTTTAGGAAACATAAAATAACTAACCTCTAGAGTCATTTTGGAAATAGATTTATTAGATACTCAAGGTCAATAACACAATAAAACTATTTCTGCTTTTATTTCAAATTTAGTAGGAATGGATTTAATTTT
Organism: Pulveroboletus aff. viridisquamosus; assembly: GCA_038088935.1. Classification (NCBI taxonomy): domain Eukaryota; kingdom Fungi; phylum Basidiomycota; class Agaricomycetes; order Boletales; family Boletaceae; genus Pulveroboletus; species Pulveroboletus aff. viridisquamosus. The sequence continues at coordinate 15,471 of JBBPJW010000289.1, forward strand.
GGACTACAACTGGTTTCAGAGACACAATTTACAAATAGATTTGAGAGAAAAAACAATTATCTTTCCTAACCAAACATTGTCCTTACATTCCTTAACTCCAGATAAAGAAAAAAAATTAAAAGCACAGGTACCAAAAGGATTTTGAGACTATTTTGATATCTTTTCACAGAAAAAATCAGAAGAATTCCTCTTTTAGATTCAGAAATGAACAAAGTCTGCACTTTTATTGCCAAGAAATTAGAAAAAGGTTATATTCAACCATTCAATAAACAGACAGTTTGCAATGCTTATTCTTTTTCACTTATTTCCACACTTATCAACAGATTATATGGTGCTGATCTATTTACTACATTAGACCTTCAATGGGGCCATAATAACATTTGTCTATAAAAAGGTAATAAATGAAAAGGTGCTTTTACTACTTCCATAGGTGCCTATGAACTGATGGTAATGTATTTTGGCATGTGTAATAGCCCAGGTACTTTCCAAAATATGGTTAGTAACATTTTCCAAAACATGTGGGCTCAGGTGCTAATCTATATTAATAATATCATTATTTTCACAAAAGGATAGTCTTAGCAAGAACATGTAAAATTGGTTCAACAAGTTCTTTAATAACTACAAGATAATAATATCTTCTTGAAGCCTTCAAATGTCATTTTGTTTAAGAAAAAGTGGACTATTTATGTTATAACTCTGGAAACCAGAGGCTACACCTAGACTATGGATTAAAGAAGGAGAAACATGAGGGAAAACCTGGTGGAGGCTCAGACATGGAGCAACCAAGGAATGACCTAAGAGATGATAACGAGGAGGACGTGTATGAGACTCGAACTCAAGCTTCCTAAGATCCTATGCCTTGAAGGGCCTGGTTTCCTGAGAAGAGCTTTACTAAGCCTAATATGCCTTAAAGGATGAAGTGATAAAGTCTGAGGACTTTACCACCAAGTGCCCAGCCTTTATATACTGCTCTAAGGTATGCATGGACCATGTAGCTAAGTGCCTACCCTATAGTACTGCGATCTAGTAACCAATAGCAGTATAAGAGCACTCGTGTAGTAAAGCAGGAGAAAGCATGGATCAGATATGAAGAGTGAGGCAAGAGCCTCTCGTAAGATGTAGCAGAATGGAAGAGAAGGAGTCATGGTTACAATGAGGATGGGGATCTCAATCCATAGATGAGATCACCTCACAGATCCATCAGATTCACGGAGATGGTCAGATCCGAGATTGGGGAGATTCAGGGAAGATTCTGGGGAGATCCATAGATGGATTACATGACCACTAACCTTAGAGATACTTGTAAAGATACTAAGTCCTATCGTAGGGTTTAGCCTGATAAGGGATGGGATTCCCACAATCACATGAGAGTAAAAGTGGTCATTGCATTGGTTTGCAACAATTTAGAAATGGTTGTGTTTAAAAATGGGGTAAAAATGTGGAAAGAAAAGATTCAAGCCATTCAAGACTGGCTAGTCTCTCAAACTCTTAAGCAACTTCAAGCCTTCCTTGATTTTGCTAACTATTATTGCCATTTCATTCTTGGATTTGCAAATGTTGCTTTCCTCCTCAATAAATTAACAAAGAAAGATGTATTTTTTTCTTGGAGTTCAGCACAAGATCTTGCATTTTGCTCCCTTAAACAAATTATGTCTTCTGCCCCTTTTTTAGTTTTCTCAACTCTTCTTGTCCAGTTCATGTCAAAACAGATGCTTCTGACACCACTATAGGTGCTATTATCTCTTATCTTATCAATGGACAATGGCAACCTGCTGTCTTTCTTTCTCATTTATTTTCTGGATCTGAGCAAAATTATTCTATTTATAATAATAAACTCCTTGCTGTCATTCATGCCCTCAAGAAGTGGCAACATCTTCTTATTGATCACCTTCAATTTGAAATCTGGACAGATCATCAAGCATTGGAATATTGGCAGAATCCTCAGAATCTTTCTCCATGCCAGGCACATTGAATTGAGCATCTTATGGAATTTTGATTTTCTATTGTTTATAAACCTGGCACTTCTAATGGTTAGGCTGATCTCCTTTCTCAATAAGCAGATCATGGAGAAATCCTCCATGAATCTAATCACCATGTAACTGTTCTTTCCCTGCACCTCTTTGCCCATCCCATTTATCTTTCCTTTCCTTTTTTTTCTTTTATTGCTTTGGCAACTCTTCCTCTTCTCTTGGATGATCTACTGGAGTTGTGTTATAATGTGGACTTGGTATATCTTGTTCACACAGAAACCAATACCATTTTTATTCTGAAGTCCCTTTAGCAAGAGACTATTCATGTTATAATGCTCTTTTTTCTTTTCCATTACATGACCTTATCTTATCTTTACCACATGGTTATCTAATCTTTAATCTTATCTAGGACATGTGACAAGTCACAAGACTCAGGGCATAGGGTTAGCCTCATGTCTCCATCCTTTATACTTTTTTTCATTTCCATTACTTCTCTTCCATTTCAGAAGCTGGACCCTTGATGGTTCCCAAGGATGCTTCTATTTTTTTTGATCCCCATGCTGCATGTATGGGAATATTCCCATCAGGGACTTGGTTCATGTGCATAGTTCATAGGTATATAAACTGTAGCTTTAGCATCTCAGAGCCTTAGCTTTAAGCACTTGTAATATTACTTGTGTTAACTCCAAAGCTAATCCTTGTCCACTTTTCTTCATCAAGCATTTGGTACTGCAATTTTCATGGCACATAACAATTCATTTATGCCATGACACCCCCATTGCAGAACATAGAGGAAGACAACAAACTCTTTATCTTTTATAACAATATTTTTATTGGCCAGGTCAAGCCAAGAATATAGACTCTTATTTAGCAACCTGCCATGCATGCTTTCTCACAATGGGTTTGCAAAAAGCACCAGCAGAAAAACTTTTTCCTCTTTTAGTTTCCTTTCCACCCTGAAAAGATATTTCTACAGATTTTATCACAGGATTGCTGAAATCAAAAGGACTAGATGCCATTCTGTTAGTGGTGGATTATTTTTCTAAGGAAGTGGTTTTTATTCCTTGTTCTTTAACTTCTATTTCTTCTGCCAATTTAACAAAACTATTTCAAGATCATGTTTGATGTCATTATGGTCTTTTTTCATTTATTGTTTCAGATAGGGGTCTCCAGTTTGCTTCTGCTTTTACCCAAGAGCTTTGCCACTCTCTTGGCATTATACAAAAGCTGTCAATGGCTCTTCATCCCCAAACTGATGGACAAGCTAAATAAATAAACTAAGAGTTGGAAAAATATCTTTGTCTTTTTAACTCCAAGAGGCAAAGCAAATGGATTTAGTGGATTAAAATTGCTGAATTTTCCCACAATAATACATAATCCTCTGCAATCAAAACATTCCTCTTTTCTGTCACAAAGAAATATAATATGTTTCTCATCTTGGTTTTAATTCTTCTTTTTCTTATTCCTTTGCTTGAGAGCTTCAATGTTCTCATAAAGAAACTCAAGAGGCCTTGCAGAATATGCAAGAACAGATAAAAAGACAAGTGGCATCTAAAAGATCTAATGCTCTACTTTACCAAAAGGGACAAAAAGTATTACTCTCAATAGAGCATCTCACTTTACCCTATCTGTTACGGCGCAAACCTAACACAACGGTCACACGTGACTGTGGGAACCCTAGAGCATGTGATGCACTGGTCATATGATCAGTTGCACGTGATCATGCGAACGAGTAACCTTACAAGGCAAGCCCTAGGCTAGGGTCAGTAGTTCTTATACGAGTTTCCCCTGCACTAAAGGTTTAGGTCATGTGATGTGGCTGGATCCCCGATGGGATCTTAGATCAGCATCCAATGATATCTCTACAGAGATTAGGATCTGTATCTGTGGCAGAGATCTAGATAGATCTCCTCGGCCTTACGGTTGCCATGCCTTATTCATAGATCTGGATCTAGGTGCCTTCCCTTCCATTCTCCCACATCCTCGAGGTGTGGCATATCTCTCCATTCTTATCCCTTGATCCATGAGGCCACTGCCTCACTCCTTATATCCGCTCCATGCTTTCCCCTTCCCTTATCTATTTAGAGGTCCGAGCTCCTTATGCTATTGGTGACCATAGATAGCATAGGTTAGGGTAGGTCTCCTGTAGCTGGTCCGTGCACCTTAGCCAGCAATATATAAGCAGGAGATGGCAAGGCTGGGTTTCTCCAGTCTTGACCTCTTGTGACTTCAGCCTAGTTGCAGCTCAATCTAGGGACTGCCCCTAGTGGAATCCTCCTTAGCTCTCACCCACTGCTTGGCTTAGTTTATACACAGGCCATCTTCCTGACTCATCCTTTCCCTATTGCCTAGTTAGGGGCCACTAGTCAAAAGCTCATAGAAGATCAGGAAAGTCCAGAGACCATTGGCGTTCCCCAAGGAGTAGAGTTCAGAGGGTGGGAAGTTTCCCACAACACTATCCATCTGAAAAACTCACACAACAATGGATTGGTCCCTATGTTATCTTAGACATCTTGTCCAATGCTGTCTGTCTATGCCTTCCAAAGACCATACATATTTATCCTGTGGTCAATGTATCTTGAGGAAAACTATTTCTCAATTCTCTTTCTTCTCAACTGATTATCTATTCTGATTCAGTTAAAGTAACTGAAGAAGAAGAAGAAGAATGAAAAGTCCACTAAATTGTAGACTTTTGAGTTCACAAGGGGAAACTAGAATACCTTGTCCATTGGAAAGGTTATGATATCTCAGATTGTACATGGGAACTTAAGGAAAATCTCACTAATGCTTTTTTTGCCATCAAGATGTTTCATATCAAAAATCCTTCTGCTTCTCAACAGCTGCATTATCTTACTCTTGAACAATTTTGCTTATCCTTTTACCCTTATGAAACATTCACACATGCTTCTTTCTTACCTTTATCTCATCTGAAACATAAGATCTAAAGATGGGGTAGTATTATAATGTTTTATTTTTTTTTATTTTTTACTTTTTACTTTTCATTTGACTCTTTACATGTCACATCATGTGACCCTGGGAACCCTTACACTTTTACCCTTTCAATATTTCACATCTTCATATTATCACAGTCTAGACTGGTCTAGATTATAACATCATGTCTTATGGTTAGCACATGTTATACTTAGTCAAGTATACCTCTTCTGCCATTGAATGGCTAACTGAGCAGTAGTTTGGGGTAGGCCAGACTTACATGGTCTGTGCATACTTTTATACAGTATATAAAGGCTCAGTTCACAGCCTGGGTTTTCCCCAGTCTTGTGCACTTGAGCTTTACCACTTTATACAAGTTACTTGATTTAATATTCTTTTCTTGCCTAGTTCTATTTGGTACTAGTTCAAAACCAACTCTAGTCATCAGAGCACCCTCTAGGATAGTAATCATAGTCATATACTTTACCAGTTCAATGCATTGCCCATGTGTTTCATTAATGCTTCTTATCTTGCCTGTCTTTTATATTAAGTCATGGGACTGCTCTTTTCTATATCTTCAACTCCCCTTATAAATTGGGACACTGAGCTATGCAAGGACACACCACATAAGATGAAGTCAAATCCTATTCAACCCAAGAAAAACTCTGCTTAATACTTCTGGAAACCTCTGAACTTCTTTAAAAGTCCCTAAAGCTATGCCCTTACCTTTAAATAAGTCCCTTCTAAAACATGACTTTTTGCATTACTGAACTAACTATATGAAAAGAGCTTGTGCTAAAGACCTTTTGAACTAGAGGCCATGGAACTAGGCAAGAGAAATGTAAAGAAGGAGTCAAGAACTTGTATAAAGCAAAAGCTCAAATATGCAAGACTGGGGAAAGCCCAGGCTTGGACAGGAGCCCTTATATATGCTACAAAGATATGCACAGACCATGTGGGTCTAGTCTACTCCAAACTATTATATAGTAAGCCATTTAATGATGTTAAAGGAGTAGGAATCTAGAAATACATGAAATGAACATAAGGCTATAATAAGGTATGATGTCATAGCCTAGATTAGTCTAGACCTATGATGTGTGAAAGTGTGAAAGTGTGAAGGTATGACAATGTGAAGATATAAAAGAGTGAAATGGCAAGGGTTCCCATAGTCACATGATGTAACAATGTGAAGAGTCAAAGAGAAGGTGAAAAGATAGGAAAAATGAGCCTTATAATGTTTTTAGTGTGCTTAACCCTAGAGTTTGCTTCCTGGAGTTTTTCTTTACTATAACCCTGAGTTCTAGCAGTATCTTGCATCTAGAGTTTATTTTCTCTAGTATCCTTTCAGGGTCTTAATAAGTATGCTTGAACTAGAAGTTCTTTTTAATATCTAGAGATTAGAATTGAAGGGTTTGATAATTATTCCATGCTATTTTGACAGTCTTGCTCAAAATAACCTTTTTATCAGAAATCCCACTTTCTTCCATGCTGGGCAGCAAGTTGTCCTTCAAAATGGCCACATACTGGTTAGCATTCATTCTTTAACCTCAGCAAGTTATCCCATACCATTTCAATCTATACATCTTTATATCATAAGATTTTCTTTACCATGCTTGACTGTCCCTTGTATCTCTCTCAATTAACCCCTACTTCACCTCCTTTCACATCCATTATCTCCCATCTGATCCAATTTTATTGATTTTGATCTTATTTGACCAGATTACCCTCTTTTAGTTCTCTATAGTTTACTTCTTGTACTTTAAAGTAAAGGCCAATTGCTTCTTCCTATGCATTGTATCAATTAATGGCTTTTTTTTCTTCACCACAGCCTTGAATGAGTTTTCTTGAGGACTCTTTGAATAGTATCTGAGAAGACTGGATGGGAAATAATGGCATTGATATTCTTGGTGGCCTTAACAACATTGACAGTCTCTCCAGTTTTAATTTGTGTGAAGGTGGCAGAAAGCTTTGAGAAATAACTAGCAGTTGAAATATTTAAATTTGAAAGAAGATTCCAAAGCATTTGAACACAGTGGACTAACTGAGATCAAGTCGGGAGGTAATATAATAAGTGAAGTAACTATAAAATGCCAAAAAAATGATGTTTTTCTTTTAAGTAGCAGAGATGGTGTACATAATAAATAATGCAAAAAATAGTGCTATAGCACTGTTTATATACAGTGACTTCAAAAAGTGTTTCTGTTATATCCTGGACATCAGATCTAACTCTAACCTCTTAGCAGATTGCTATACAGTCCCTGGCTCAGCACTTGCACTCTGACACTTGCTGGCAGGCTACTTTAGTTCTTCAATCCCTCTTTATGCTACTCTGGTTTATGCCTATGCATTTTCTTCTGCATAGTTATTAGTACAATTAACTCTGGTCCTTCAACCTTCTTCCACTTTAACTCCAACTTTAGCTTTGTTTATTCTATGCATTTCCTTCTGCATAGTTGTTAGCACAAGCAACTCCAGCCTTTCAACCTGTTATATTTAACATCTCTATCTATCTCTATGATACTTTGACATCTACTCTTATGTTATGCACCAATCATGGTACCTTCTAAACTAATGTAGACCAGCAAGTGACAGGCTAACAACAACAATGAGAGGGCTTTTAGCTAGTGTTACATTTCCCCATCCTTTTCTTCTTTTTCTCTTGCCATAACTTCACTTTCACATGTCCCAGATGCTTTCTTGTTCATATCCTGGAATTTCCACTTCTTTCATTCCAGAATATTCTTTGACTCAGCAGATATCACACATGATTCACTTTCCTCATACTTAGTCATCAGGCATGACACTATCATCCAATTCTCCCATATTCCATTTGTTTCCACACAGATCATTAGTTATCTCAAATGACTCATCCAACTGAGTCTGAATCTTGTTCACTATACTATAAAGTAGCATACTTTGTCCCTTCTCTCTCCTCACACTACTTCTACCTTCCTATTACCTGCACCATACCTAGTATCTTGCAATTTACTCTTAGTTCACACATTAGTGCACAAGAGAGAACCCCAGTCAACCCAGTAACCCCACTAGCCTAGCATTGCTAGTGTTCTTGGCCCCATTATCGAGCCTTAGCCAGTGTTATCCCTATAACTCCCAGAGCTGACCATCATTGAGCTCTCCTAGCCCCCAGTCTAGTTCCCTCTTCTAAAGGTCTACACTTGTTCCTACCCAGACCAAGTGTAACAGCTAGGTGCCCCAGAACTAGGCAAAAGAAGGGAAGTAAGTTAAGACCCTATCTGGGGCAAGCCATACTGCATAAGGACCAGCACATTTAAAATACTGGTAACAGAAGTGGTTAAAACTGGGTTGCCCCAAGTCTCTCCCTATCCCTTATATATTAGCAGCAGCAGTGCATAGACCAAGTACAGGAATAGTAATTATCATCTAGTAATCAATGGCAGTAAGTATGCATGCTAATAAATAAAAAAGCATAGAATAGAGGGTAGAAGTGAGGTAGTAGCCTTGCAGATCAAGGGATATAGAAGAGTATTGTAGAGTGAAAGGGAAGCATATAGCAAAGGTGGATATGAATGTGTCCAGGAGGCCATAAGACCAAGAAGATCCCCATTTGAATCTCTGTCACAGATTGATCCTAATCTAGATTCTTTAGATCAGATATTATTGGCATTAATTTAAATCTCATCTTGAGATCTGCCACATCACATGACCAATACTTATACATGGGGGAATACTCTGAATAGAATTAAACCTATGCCTAGGGTTATCCTTGTTTAAACAAGCAAGTCTTATTGTTATACTACAAGATTTTAAGCAACTATACCTCTAGCCTTGATATATACTCCTGCTACTGCTAGGGATACTGCTAAAGCCTAGCCTTTGAACTAGAGGCTAGAAGAACTAAGCAAGAAGGGTTTGGATCAAAAAACTTGTGAAAATCTTAGAGGTTCAAGTGCACAAGACTGGAGAACTCTAGCTTGGACTTGTACCTCTTCTATACTATTGCATCTTGAGCACAGACCAGGAGAGTGTGTCCTGCCCTACAGTAGTGTACAGTAAGCTGCCCAATGGCAGAAAGAGAGTGAAAGTCTAGAAATATATAAGAAAAACAGGTGGTATGAGATTATAGGCTAGATTAGTCTAGACCCAGTAAAGTAGTAAAGGTGAGAAATGTGAAATAGTAAAGATGTGACATGGTGACATAGTGAAAGGGTGATATGGTCATGTAATGTGAATATGTGAAGAGTTAAAGAGAAGCATAACAGGGTGAAAAATGAAATAAAGGGAAAATGTACATTATAACACTCATGGTCATATGATAGGACCATTAGTGTTCTGCTAAGCACATAACATCTCACTTCTGAGACAGCTCTAGTCTTATTATCTTTTCTCACTTGAACTTTGCACTATTCTGAACTATAAATACTATACTCCTATACATAGTACCAGAGTTTGAATATTGACAAAAATATTTCCATCTTGACTTTGTTCTTACTCTGACCAAGCTTTTAAGCTCCTCTCCCTCTAATTCTCTGGTCTACTCCAGAATACCTCCAGGTCTTAATGGAATTCTTAAGGAAATCCTAAGAACTCACTTTTATTATAACTATGGAACACCAAGCTGTGCAAGGATGCACCACATAAGGTAAAGCCAAGTCCTGTTTAATCCAAGGAAAACTCTACTTGATACTTCTAGAAACCTCTAGACTTCTTTAAAAGCCCCCAGAGCTATGCCCTCATCCACAAATAAGCCCCACCAGTATATTCAACCCCAGAGTTTGCCCCTGGAGTTTTGCTTCTCTATAACCCTGAGTTCTAGCAGTATCTTGCATCTAGAGCTTACCCCCTCTAGCATCACATCCTGTTATTAGTACAAGTTCCTCTGACCCTCTATTTTCTTTCCACTCTAATTCTAACTTTAGCTCTGCTTCTGTTCTTAGTTACTTGGTATAACTTAGTTCTCACTTTATCCTCTCCAAACCTTTCCATTACAACTCTGTACTTTATTTTACTCTTACTTCCTTCCTGTTTCTTGTTTTTTTTTTGCTTTTTCCTGCTATTTTTCAGTTTCAGTCTAATATAACTTGACACTGTTATCTCTGATATCTTTATTCATCTTCATGATACTTTGACATCTGGTCTTGCTTCTGAGACAACTCCAGTCTTATCTTCTTTTCTTGCTTGGACTTTGCACTACTTTAAAATTATAAGTACTATAACTCCTATATGTAGAATCTCAGTTCAAATATTAATGAAAACACCCCCATCTTGACTTTGTCCTCATTCTAACTGAGCTTCCCAGCTTACACTCTGAATCTCTGTTTTACTCCAGAGTATCTCCAGGTCTTAATAATTTTTCTAAGGAAATCTTAAGGATCTGTTCTTATTATAACTAGGCTTGATGCTTTTTGTCTTGCCTGTCCTTTGTGTTGAGCCATGATACTTCTCTCTTCCTCCTAACCCCTCCATAAATTGGGATACCAAGCTATGCAAGAACATACCACAGAATGTAAAGCCAAGTTCCATTTGACCAGAAAAACTCCTTTTAATTCTTTTTGGAAAACCTCCAGACTTCTTTGGAAGCTCCCAGAGCTACATCTTTGTCCATTGTTTGAGCCCCATTAGTGCACTTGACCCCAGAGTTTGCTTCTGAAGTTTTTCTCCTCTATAATCCTGAGTTCTGGTAGTATTTTTGCACCTAGAGCTTACTCTCCTAGCAACCTTCTATGGTTTTATCAGTATGCTTGAACAAGAAGTTCCTCTTAGCACCTAGAGATCAGGGTTGACAGATTTAACAGCCATTTACTGGGTTTTTAACAGTTATTTCTTGGTTTATGTTTTTGTTACTTGCCATATCTTAATCCTTGCTCCAGTTTTCTGAAGCTACTCTGTTCTATGTTACACTCAGCCCAGGTAGGGTCAGGTATAGACCTTTGGAAGAGAGAACTGTGAGTGGGATGAGCTCAATGAAAGGTCAGCTCATGGCAAGGAATGATATGACATATGGATGATACCATCAAGAATGCTCAAATAAGATGTTGAGTGACTGCAAGGATGCTGGCTTGCAGGTTCCAAGGGTTCTCTCTTGTACACTGACACATGAAAAAGAAGGGACATAGATTACTGAGAGGAAGTAGCCTCTAAGCAGCCAAGGTATCAAGTAGATCGATGTACATGGAAGTAGAAGGTAAAAGTAGCATGAGGAGAAAGAAGATGAAGTATGCTACTTTATAATACAAGGAAAACAAGGTTCAGACTCAGTTGGATGAGTCATAGGGATAACAAATGCTAAGTAAGTGATCTGTGTGAAAATAGATGAAACACAGGAGAAGTATCCTATGTGTAATATAATATGACTCATGTGAGGGATGTGGATCATGAGTAATGTTCAGTGAGTCAGGGAATGTTCTGGAATGAAAGAAGGTAAAGGTTCCAGAGCAAGAACAAGAAATTGTCCAGGATATGTGAATGCAAAACATGGTGGAAAAAAGAAAAGAGACAGGGGAATCATAACATTATTCCTTTCATATGTCTAATGTCATCCTCATTATTGGTGTGATAAGAAGGCAGTGGGGGTAAGTGAGCCATGGGAGCTTGGTGATAGGAACCATGGGAGTGGCAAGAGGAGCATGAGGAGCATGAGGAGCAGGTGGAGGAGAAAAAGGATGAGGATGGAGGGTAAGGTCAGTAAAAAGGGTAATGAGCCTGGTTATGGCCAGGTTGCCAGCAGAGGCAGGTGGAACATTAATAGGAAGGGTACTGGACCCATTGATGGCCTAGTGCATGGCATTGAAAGCATCTGTCATGATAGTGAGGGTGATTGGGAGGAAGATGGGCTCTGCCATCATGGCCAGACCATCATGCATTAGTTTGGGTAATGTGGTTGAGTTCTGTGAGGGTAAGAGGGAAGGACAAGGCTAAAGGGGTAGCAGAGCATGTAGGTGGAAGATGCTGCCAAGCCACAAATGATTCTTGTTTGAAGCAGTTGAGGTCAACCAGAAATTCTCCAAACTCTAGTTGATAAGCCAAGTTGTCCAGTATTAGTAAAGACTGGCAATAAATAGTGTCAAGACCTCAATAGATGGCATTAGTGTCAACTTCAGCAGTGTGGTAAAGTAGTTGAGTGATGAAGGACATCTTTTCTACCTGGTGGTAGAGGCAGTAAAGAGCCCACAAAGGTGAGTACATGTCAAGGTGTGATCTGATGGCAACAGAGAGTCACAAGTCAAAGATGAAAGACCAAAGTCCAATGCAGCATATGTCATGGCAGTCCCCAGGGTGAAGAGTGTGGGCTATAATGGGGAGATTAATGGCAGTGATAGGACATGGAGTGGCCAAGTGGGCCCAAGGTGGTGAAACTGGAGATGGTAATGGCCCCAGATGGAAGGGAATGGGCATGAACTGGGAATATGGCATTAAGGGTTTCTTGAGTAGGCAAGAAGGGAAGATCAGAGGCAGGTGACAGGAAGGCATTGGTGTAGGCTAAGGACATTGTTACTTGGAGGTGGAGCAGTGCTTGGATTTCTTGATGTGAGTAATATGAGGGAGAGAGGTAATGGGGGAAGTTTCAAGGGAGTGTTGCTTTTTATAGATAACCAGGAGTTTGAGGGCATTGCTGAGATTGGACTCTGCTTCCCATGAGTCTTCTTCTGCTGAGTAACCCTTTCATCAGATCAGGAAGGAGCAAGAAGAAGGCAAGCCACAATGTTTTAATATCTGCTCAACTTTGTATTCTTCTTGACCTTCTATAAGATCCAGGAGCGAAGCCAGGAAGTTTTTTCCATGGATGTCATTTTCACAATAGGGCAATAACAATGAGGCATGGAAGATTGGATGAATCTTCCATGTGGCAGGGAGTTGGAGTCTGTAGGTTACAGGGGAAAGTACTTTGCTCCACAGAAGATGTGAAGGTAGATTTCAATTTCTTGATTTACTTGCTCAGTCTCTCTGTCAGACTGAGGGTGGTATATAGTGGACAGGGCAAGGTCATAGTTGAGGAGTTTCCCCAACTCTTTGGTAAAGGTGGAGGCAAACTGTGGGCCTCAGTTGGAGATGATTTTGTCATATAAACTGAAGCATTTGTAGACTTTTTTGAAGAAGAGGGTAGCAATATTCTTAGCAGTGGCAATTTTTTTTGTGGAAATGAGGATCATCCCCTTTATAAGCCCATGGTCAACCATGACCAACAGGAAATTGAAGCCACCAGATATGGGGAGATCAGTAATCAGATTGCAGGAGATCTGTTGGAATGGGTGGAGAGCCCATGAAGAAATGGGGTAAAAAGTGGGAGTGAAGGGATGCATGTTGACCTTGTGTTGTTGGCAGACAGCACAGCCATCAATGTACTTGTGAATGTAAGCAGGAAGGCTGGGCCACCAGAATTCCTGTTGGACCAGCATACAGGTTTTCAAATAGCCAGGATAACCAGCAGTTTCATGGTCATGGCATTGGCAGAGAATGAAGTGGCAAAGTTTCTTATTCAGGGGAACATATACATGGTTGTGGTATGTCAACAGGGTGTCATGGAGTTTCCAGTTGCAGAAGCAAGACTGGAGACCATTGTACATGGGGTTATCCCATTTCTGAAGAATGAAGAGGCAAAGGGGGTCATCCAGTTGGTATTTGTGGATGTGGGTATGGAAAGTGGCATTGATGACATGGCAAAAGATGGTCTCAGAAAGCAGGGTGACTTCCAAGTTATCTAAGAAGGGGTCTGGGCAAAGGTCTAGTCAATAAGATAGAGCATCTGGCCCAGCAAGAGAGGATCCAGCAATGTGGTAAAGTTGGATGTCAAAGTCAGTGAGATTAAGAAGCCAGTGGGCTTGTTAACAATTGAGAGTCTGAGGGGCATGGAAGTAGGTTAGGTTCTTATGATTAGTGAAGACCTGAATCACATGGGGGAATCCTTGGAGATATTGCCTCTGTAATGGCAACTCCTAGCTGTCCTGCCTTGATACTTGATACTTCCTTGGTGGATGCTCCTAAACTGTCCTGAATAACTGGTAGGGCTTTTAAGCTAGTGGCCCCTAACTAGGCAATGAAGGGAGTGGATAAAACCTGGGCCCTTGTGTAAACCCAAGCCAGCAGCACTGAGTAATCAGCCTGTATAACCAGCCTAGAGGTCAAGAGAGCAAGTCTGGGTTTCCCCAGCTTGCACCCCCTGCCTTATATATTGCCTGGGTCTATGCACAGACCAAGTACAGGGAGCCTACCCTAATCTATGCTATCTATGAACATCAATAGCACTACTGGCTCTATTAAATAGGAGAGGAGAATGCATGGGGCAGATATAAAGGAGTGAGGCAGTGACCTCATGGATCAAGGGATAATATAAAAGAAAAGCCACACCATGAGAATGTGGGGGAATAGAAGGCACACTGGTTCTTAGATATGAATAAGGCATGGCCACCATAAGGCTGAGGAGATCCCATCTGGATTTCTGCCACAGATCAGATTCTAATCTAGATTATAAGATCAGATATCATTGGAATGCTAGATCTAGATCTCATCTAAGATCTGCCATATCATGTGACTGATATCTGGTGCAGGGAAATACTCTGATATTAGAATTTAGCCTTAGTCTAGGGTTATCCTTATAAGGCAACTCATTCACACAATCACATGCTCAACAGTTCCCACAGTCACATGCTGTGAACCATCATATTCACTAGTCATGTAACAGCCCCCAGGTTTTCAGGGTATGGATTATTGTGAGAAGTTTGCAATCATAGATGTTGTAGTTTCTCTCAGCAGCTGAGAAGGTTTGTAAGAGATAAGAACAGGGGTGCCAGTCTCCATTGGTGTTGGTTTGGAGGAGAATTGTTACAGCGGCAGTCTAACATGCAGTCACACATGATCGTGAGAGACTCAGAAAGCATGTGATGCAGGTCATGTGACCAGGAGCATGTGATTGTGTGAACAAGCTGCCTTATAAGGTTTAGCCCTAGGCTAAGGTTAGTAGTCCATTCAGAGTATTCCCCAGCACCAGCAGGTCGTGTGATGTGGCTGGATCTTAGATGAGATCTTAGATTAGAGTCCAATGATATCTCTTCAGAGATTAGGATCTGGATCTGTGGCAGAGATCCGATGGATCTCCTTGGCCTCTAGGTGGCCATGCCTCATTTATTAGATCAGGGCAGTGCACCTTCCATTCCACTCACACCTCATGGTATGGCAGCCCCTCTTCTCCTTCCCTTATCCATGAGGCCCTTGCCTCACCCATCACTCATGATCCATGCCCTCTTCTCTCCTTATCTATTACCTTAGTCATGAGCCCCTTTAGCTATTGGTGGCCATAGATAGCATTACTTAGGGTAGGTCTCCTGTAGCTGGTTCATGCACCATTGCCAGTAATATATAAGGCAGGAGATGCAAGGTTGGGTTTCCCCAGTCTTGCCCTCTTGTAACTTAGGCTAGATTAACAGCTCAATCTGAGGGCCATCCCCAAGAGGGGGATCCCTCTTAGCTCTTATCCACTGCCTGGCTAGGGTTTATACACAAGGGCCCAGGAACTCACATCCATTCTCTATCCTGCCTAGTTAGGGGCCACTAGTCAAAAGCCTCAGTGGATCTCAAGTATTAAGGACAGGGCATTCACCAAGGAAACTCGAGAACCAAGCAAGGATGGGTAGTAACCTATTACAAGAATGCTGCCAGATGCATAAGCAAAAGCATTGGTGGCAATAGTGAAGGGTTGGGAGAGATCCAGGAGTTAGAGGACTGGCTGTGAGAGGAAAAATACCTTCAGAGAATCAAAGAACTCTTGGCATGAGGGGGACCAGAACCATGGGAAAGTCTTCTTAGTGAGGTCAAGAAGAGGGCAAGTGATGGATAAGTAGTTTGAAATGAATTGATGATAGAAATTGGTGAAGCCAAGGAAGAAGTGGACTTCCTTGATCTTCTGAGATATGGGCCATTTGGCAATGTCATTGAGTTTCACAGGATCCATTGCAAGATATCCAGGTTTGACAATTATGCTGAGGTACTCCACTGAAGTGGAGGTAAAGATACATTTTTCCAGCTTGAGGTGGAGATTAAGATCCACCATTTATTGTAGAATGCAGGAGGTGCAAAGGCAGTGGATTTTAGCATCTGGGAAGGTGATAAGGAGGTCATCCATGTAGATGACCAACCATCCTTCTGTGATTATGTTGTGAAAGGAGTCATTTATGAACTGCTGAAACATGGCAGGAGAGTTATTGAGACCAAAAATCATTACTGTTAGCTCAAAGAGTCCTTTATGGGTGATGAAAGTAGCCTTCCATTGATGTCCATCTTTAATATGGACATTATTGTATCCCCAACAAACATCAAATTTGGTGAATAGCCTTGCCTCACAGAGCTTATCTATGAGGTTGGAAATGAGAGGAAGAGGGTATGCATTGCATATGGTATGTTCATTGAGATAGTGGTAATCTTGGCAGAAGTGAAGCTGGCCATCCTTCTTCTTGACAAAGAAAAAGAAAGATGCTTGCAGGGAGTTGGATGGTCAGATCTTTCTGGCCTGGAGGTTTTCTTCCAGATACTCTTCTGTTGCCTGGCATTCAGGGGAAGATAATGGGTAAACCTTACCTATTTTGGGAACAAAGGTGTCTTTGAAATTGATCTCATGGTTGTAGGGTCTGCTAGGTGGCAGATGGTTGAGGGTTTTTGGGGTATCTGAAATTACAGATGCAAATTCCTGGTATCTAGGAGGAAGTTGTGTCTTAAATTGGTCTGGTTTGGCCATAATGGCAAGTTTGGTGGAAGTGGTGAGCTTTGCAACTGTGACAGAGGGAAGGAATGCCAAACAGGTATTGATTACTTGAAAAAAGTGTCATTAATAGTGACAGTCTAGAAGGGACTTCTCTGGGGTGGTGTATTGCAAGTAATTAATGAAGTGTTCTTCATTGTCAAGAGTGGTTTGCTTGTATCAATAGGGCTTCAAGTCAGGAAGTGAGGAGATGGAACAATAAAGTTCCTTTGAGGCATCAGTGGTGGAGGGAATGGTAAGAGTGCTACTCTTCCAATTGACAGAGGGGTTGGCATCTTTCAGCCAGGGAAGTCCAAGAATCAAGATCTCCTTGCCACATTCCATGATGTAGCAATGAACCTTGGAGGTGGAGCTCTGGATACAAAGAGTGATTTTGCATGTGTGAGTGATCTTTCCCTTGCTATTGGTAGAGGCATCCACATTTCATACATAAAGAGCTTGGAGAAGATGGATGGTTGGAAACTTGTGGTGGGATATGAATTCCCAGTCTATGCAGTTGATTTGGGCACCACTATCAACTAAAGCAGAGACATCTATGACTTTTCTTGAGTACTCAGATGGAGAAACTTGTACTGGAATTCTAATTGCTTTCTTTAACTGTAATACAAGTACAGGCATGCAAGAAAAAGAAGGAGCACCTTGTGTAGGGGAGGTACTCTGATCTAAAAACCCACTCTTCTGACTTTAACCTCTTTTTCATTACTAACTTCCTCTATTCTGGAAGGTTTTTCAGCAGAAATCTTCTTTACTTGAGGCATCCTCTTCTTTAGCTGGCTAGAGAAGGGGGAAGAAAAGGTTGGACATTTGTCAGCAGAGTATCTGTATTTTCAGCAATGGAAACAAAGCTTGTTTATGTGGCAATGCTCTTGTTCTTGGGGAAAAAGTTTGTTGATTTTGATGAAGTCAATGTCCATGGTGTTCAGATCTCTTTCAATCAGGGGGTTTGAGGGTATAATGGAGGTCCAGGTGAAAGTTCTGGGGGTCTTCCTTCATTGTTCAATGAACTTAGATTGTTCATTGGTACTATTGAAGTGGGTGGCTTTGGTGTACCAGTTCACAATTTTGGTTGGCATGTTTTCCATGGAGTGAATATGGCATGAGATTCAGAGAGCTAAGCCAGTTTTATAGTAGCTGTTCAAGACTGCATTATTCTTGATCTTTGAGGTTATGGTGTGACTTTGGAACTCAGCAGTGTACTCTGTAAGGGGTGGGGACCATTTTTCTTTCTTGGTAAGTCTCATCTGGGTGTTGGTGAGCCAATGAATGGTGGAGCTAACTGTGTTCTGATTCTGAAATGTGGCCAAAAAGGCCAAGATTAGGTCTGTGAAGGATCTCATGGAGATGGCAGTGTCCTTGATGCATTGTTTCCTGTAGATGGCAGCCCAGGATTGGGCGGGGCCTTTGGTTATGTAAGAGAGAGCAAAAGCAATTCTTTTCTTGTTAGTGTTGTAAATAGATTGGTTGACAAAGAGGTAGAACTGGACAGAGTCCATCCAGTTCTCAGCTTTTGATTTATCTCCATTATAGCATTCTGGGGTATTGAGGTAAAGTTCAGTGGGTTTGATAATTGTGGCAGGGTTGAACATGTTGGTTCTGGAAAGGGAAAAAGGGGGGCATTGGTGGATAGGAGTAGAATAAGATGGAGCAATGGTACTTAGGATCTGTAAGAAGGTTATGAGTTTGTGGGCAAGAGTTTGGTCAAAGTTCTGCTCCTCAGAGAAAGAAACTAGAATATTACCAAGGGGATCTTCTGGCAAGAAAGGGTAATGGGCAGGGGTTTCTTCTGTTTCAGAAGAATCAAGGGAGTCCTCTGGGAGATGATTGATGTTTGCCCCAGAGAGAGTTGAGAAACATAGATTGCTTGGGTGGTATAATGGATGAGCTATAGCAATGGTAGTTATGAAAGTTATGCTACTTCTTTTGTTACACTCAGCCTGGATAGGGTCAGGTGTAGACCTTTGGAAGAGGAAACTGTAAGTGGGATGAGCTTGATGAAAGATTAGCTCATGGCAAGGAATGGTGTAACATATGAACAACACTGTCAAGAATGCTTAAATAAGATGTTGAGTGACTGCAAGGATGCTGGCTTGCAGGTTCCAAGGGTTTCCTCTTGTACACTGATGCATGGACAAGGAAGGGATATAGATTGCTGAGAGAAAGTAGCCTCTAAGCAGCCAAGATATTGAGTAGATCAGAAGTAGAAGGTAGAAGTAGCATGAGAAGAAAGAAGATGAAGTACACTACTTTATAATACAAGGAAAACAAGGTTCAGACTCAGTTGAATGAGTCATAGGGATGACAAATGCTAAGTGATCCATGTGAAAATGGATGGAACATGGGAGAAGTATCCTGTGCATAGTATAATATGTTATGGTTCTTAATCTAACACGGCAGTCACATGACTGTTGAGAGCTGTGGAGCACATGATGCAAGTGGTCATGTGACCAGGAGCACGTGATCGTGTGAACGAGTTACCAAACAAGGATAACCCTAGGCTATGGTTAAGTCCTTATCAGAGTATTCCCATGTGAAGGTATTGGATTACTGAAGTGGCAGATCTCAGATGAGATCAAGATCCCCAGAATCTGTGGCAGAGATCAAGATGCAATCTCCTTGGCCTCATGGTGGCCACACTGTATTCATATCCATGAGCCCTCGCTTCTCTTCCATTCCACCCACATTCTTGTGGTGTGGCAGCCCCTTTTCTCCATCCTGTATCCATGAGGCCACTGCCTCATTCCTACATGCGATCCATGCATGCTACTTATCTATTACTAAGGGCTAGAGCTACTTACGCTATTGGTGACCATAGATAGCTTAGATTAGAGTAGGCTCCCTGTAGATGGTCCATGTGTGGACTTTGACAATATATAAGGTAGGGGGTGCAGGCTGGGGAAACCCAGACTTGCTCTCTTGACCTTTAAATGAGGTTTATACAAGAGGGACCTCTTGATCTCCAGTCCATCCCAAGAAGGGATCCACCAGAGCTCTCCTAAGGCAGTTCTCATTTGGTTGCTGAGCCCACTAGGCTTTATACAGGACCATCTTAGCTTTTATTCAAGCAGCCTAGTTAGGGGCCACTAGCACAAAAGCCCTATCAGCTATTTACAAGGAACAGGAAGGCACTCACCAAGGTAGTTTGAGTACCAAGGCCAGGATGGGTAGTTACCCACATCATAATATAACTCATGCAAGGGATGTGGATCATGAGTAATGTTCAGTGAGTCAGGGAATGTTCTGGAATGAAAAAGGTGAAGGTTCCAGAGCAAGAACAAGAAAGCATCCAGAATGCATGAATGTGAAACATGGCAGAGAAAAGAAAAGAAACAGGGGAATTGTAATATTCTAACTCTGCTTTTTTAACTTTGTTTCTTATATCTTGTTTCAGATCTCATGTCTTATGCTATATTACATTAATACCTGTTATTAGTGATTTATAAGCATCTCTATTTATACCTTTACTTGTCTCTAGAATATAGTATTTCATTTTTCACTTCTCTAACAACTTCTGTTCTATCTCCATTTCTTCTTAGATAATCTCCCCTTTTTGTAGTATATAAGTTGAGGTACTTCTGTTTGTAGTACCTGTTGCAAATCTATGCAACTACCACTTTCACTCTCATGTGATCATGGGAATCCCATCCCTTATCAGGCTAAACCCTAACTTAGGATCTGGCATATTCTTATGAGTATCTCTAAGGTTAGTGGTCACGAGGCACATCTAGGGATTTTCCCTGGATCTTCCCAAGATCTCCCTGATCTCAGATCTGATCTTAGTCCATGGATCTGATGGATCTAGGACTGGATCTCATTTGTGGTAGAGATCTCCATCCTCATGTACCACATGCCTCTTCTCTTCCATTCCCCTTACCTTAGTTGCAAGTCCACTGCCTCATCCTTGATCCCTGCCCCATGCATATTCCTTACAGCCTACACGAGTTCTCTCTTTATGCCATTGGCCAGCTTACTGTATGATACTTAGGGTAGGCATTAGTTACATGGTCCGTGCCCTTTAGAGAGCAATATATAAAGGCCCAGGTTAGGGTGGTAAAGTCCTCAGACTTTATCACTTCAGTACCTCAGGTCATTAGGCTTAGTAAAGCTCTTCTCAGGAAACCAGGCCCTTCAAGAAAGGCATAGGATCTAGGAAGTTCAAGCACATGTCTCATCTGAGTCCTCCTCGTCATCACTCTTTAGGCAGTTCCTTGATTGCTCCTCGTCAGAGCCACCATTTAGGTTTTCTTCAGTGTTCCTCCTCCTCCAATCATAGTCTAGGTATAGCCTCTGGTTTCCAGAGTTGTAACAGTACCTTAGTTCAAATATCAACACAAACTACTCCTTCTGTTTATGTTTTTACTTTAGATCTCTTGTGGTTTGCTCCTGACTCTCTGAACTTCTGAAGCCTCCAGGGTTAATCCTGATGGTTCAAATCTAATTCAAGAATTCAATTGCTAAAATACTTCTTCATCTTGTTTTTATTCTAATTAAGCCTCCTGACTTACCTCTGACCCTCTGGACAACTCTGGAGGTTACATCAGTTTTTAATGGTCATTCTTAGTAAAGTCTTGATGACTCTTCTCTTTATAACTGGGCTTGACACTTCTGTTTTCCCTGTCTCCATTCTTAAGCCCCAAGATGGCTCTTTTCTATATCTCCAACCCCTCTGCAAATCAGGACATTGAATTGTGCAAGGATACACTACATAAGGTGAAGCCAAGTCCCATTTGATCATCTGAAGTCTCCAGACTTTGACACTATACAGTGAGCAACAAAACTGTTGCAGTGTCTAACCTTAATCCAGTGTGTGAAGTGCACCACAATCACACATGGGAATTTCACTTAGCTTTGTTGAGACCAAATATAGTAATCATTCTTGGCTACAAATCATCCCCCCAGGTCATGTGATTTAATTTACAGGCTCATGAGATATGTTCCAATTAATCAAGGGTACTTATTGCAATATTTTTGTTACTAATATAGAGATATGTGAAATTAATGTATTTTAATATGTTCTTACATAAGCTATTGGTCATGTGATGTACACAAATTCTTCAATGATACAAACAAACCAAAATATCACTTCTCTTTCCACTATCACCATTATAAAATTCCATTCTACTAAACAAATTACTTATATATATATATATATTCTGAAATTGAATCAATTTACTTGCCAGATTTCTAGTTCTACTGGCCTGAATCACTCTACTATTAGTATAATTCATTCCAAACTCCTTCCCAACCTTTTCAAAGTCACTGAAGAACATCCATCTCTTATTACTCCTACTAACATATAACATGCCATTTATCTGATTGAAAGTGAAAAGGCTGAAAATGTTGTTCAAGTCAGTCATACCCTCTTTAATTTCAAGAACCACTTCATCTCCTCCCATATCATGTGCTGCCATTTCAAACAAGCAAGAATAAAGGCTGTAGTTAAGCAAAAATATCCTCTTTTTTTCAAGTATTACATGCAGGCAAGATTAAACTTTGCTAAAAGCCATTAGCATTGGACTGTAGAGAATTGAAAGTGAGTTATTTGGTCAGATGAGACAAAAATTAATTGCATTGGATCAAATAGTGGGAAATAAAGGTAAAAAAAGGCAGAAAAGGGCCTTTACTAAATACTGATCATATTCTGGATTTCCTCTGAAGTGCTCTGAAGAAATGGTTGAATGGGGCTTGACTTTACCTTATGTAATGCACTTTTGCACTAGTTCTAGTGCCTTAAATTTCAAAAGGGGCAGAAAGAGGTCAGAGGATTGAAGTAAGTCATAAAGACTTGGGTTTAGAGATATAAGAGCATAGAGCCTGCTCATGAGATTGAGGAAGGATTATAAGCAGCAGGAGAGAGCACCGGATTATGTTGATATTTAAACTGAGGTACAAGATACAGAGCTAAAGTACTTATATCTTGGAGAAGCAGATTATCTAAGAGAAAAAGAAAATGAGATAGGAGTTGTCTTAAAAGCAAAAAGTAGGTGCCAATCCATTCTAAATATAAATGGTCATGTCAAGATGAAATTGAAGGGTAACAGAAACAAATAAGAAGGAAAAGGAAC